>JAWQFJ010020122.1:115000-153448 GCA_034096865.1 Theodoxus fluviatilis | reverse complement strand
CCTCCTCTCTTCTCTCATTCCTCCTCCCTCCTCCTTCTCCTTCCCCCTCCTCTCTCCTCCCCCCTCCTCTCTCCTCGTCCTCCCCCCTCCTCTCTCCTCCCCCCTCCTCTCTCCTCCCCCCTCCTCTCTCCTCCCCCCTCCTCTCTCTCTCTCTCTCCTCCTCCTCCTCCTCCTCCTCCTCCTCCTCCTCCTCCTCGTCCTCGTCGTCCTCGTCTTCGTCCTCCTCCTCCTCCTCCTCCTCCTCCTCCTCCTCCTCCTCCTCCTCCTCCTCCTCCTCCTCCTCCTCCTCCTCCTCCTCTTCATCCTTCTCCACGTCCTCCTCCTTCTCCTCGTCCCTCTCCTCCCCCTTCTCCTCCTCCCCTTTCTCCTTCTCCCCCTTCTCCTTCTCCCCCTCCTCCTCCTCCGTCTCCTTCTCCTCCTTATCTTCCTCTTCCTCCTCCCCCCTCATCTTCCTTCTCCTCCCTCATCCACTCTCATTCCTCCCTCCTTCTCATTCCTCCACCCTCCTCCTCCTCCCTCCTTCCTCCACCCTCCCTCCTCCCTCCCTCCCTCCCTCCTCCTCCTCCTCCTCCTCCTCCTTCTCCTCCTCCTCCTTCTCCTCCTCCTCCTCCCTCTTCCTCCTTTTTCTCTCTCCTTCTCCCTCCTCCTCTCTCCTCCTCCTCACTACTCCTCCTCCTCCTCCTCCTCCTCTTCCTCCTCCTTCTCCCTCCTCCTCACTCCTCCTCCTCACTCCCCCTATACCTCCTCCTCTATACCTCCTCCTCCTCCCTATACCTCCTCCTCCTCCGTATTCCTCCTCCTCCGTATACCTCCTCCTCCTCCCTATACCTCCTCCTCCTCCTCCTCCTCCTCCTCCTCCTCCTCCTCCTCCTCCTCCTCCTCCTCCTCCTCCTCCTCCTCCTCCTCCTCCTCCTCCTCCTCCTCCTTTTCTTCTCTTCCTCCTCCTCCTCCTTCTTTTCTCCTCCTCCTCCTCCTCCTCCTCCCTCCTCCTCCTCCTCCTCCTCCTCCTCCTCCTCCTCCTCCTCCTCCTCCTCCTCCTCCTCCTCCTCCTCCTCCTCCTCCTTCTTTTCTTCTTCTTCTTCTTCTTCTTCTTCTTCTTCTTCTTCTTCTTCTTCTTCTTCTTCTTCTTCTTCTTCTTCTTCTCAAAGAAAAGTTTCCGTTTATATACTAAAAGTCGATGGTTAGTACACAAGGAAAACGTTATTTTGTGCACGTAAAATTTTATCAAAATTATCATCATTATAGTGAAGGAATTGATAAATTTAAGTGTGCACTATGTGTGTGTGTGTGTGTGTGTGTGTGTGTGTGTGTGTGTGTGTGTGTACTGTTTGTGTGCATGTGGGTGTGAATACTTGCATGCGCACTCATGCTTGTTTCTTAACGTTTGATATAGGGGAAAGCACGTCGTAAAAATACTAAAAGCTTTCTGAAGGTTTTGAAACAAGGATGCATATATGTGAAAATACGAAGCTGCATTTCTGTCAACATACATTTTAAGCTCAATGGTTCAAATTATTACGATTTCGATTCAATTTGTAGTTTATCTCCATTGTCGCATTTCTTGCAGGAAAAAAGACGCGCAGAAATAAATTTGTTTGTCGAGTGACGATATGGAAACACACGTTCAACCGCTGTCTATGCATAATGGAAGGCTGTGTTTGCTTGTTTGTATATTCATATCTTGTGTCCATGCAAATGAAGACGTTAAACCTAACTGCAGTGACTGCTGTCAAATGGAAAGCTAAGCTTTTTCACGTTCCCCTGTACTTCAAAGCTGCCTGAATATGCAGGCGTGTCGCTGTGCCTGATGTCTAATGCGCTGTGCCAACGGTGGGTTTGTGTACTGGCTCACACAACATAGAGGCAACCTCCGCGCTCCCGACGTCATTGCAAACAAATCCAAAAACTCGTCTGTCTAGTTCCTCTGGATTTTATTCCGCTCCTGCACATTTTCATCTCCAGCCAGGCTCTGGTGAATGCCTCATGTCCTTCAAAGAATTCGCCCTGGGCTTCAACGGAACCTTTCTTGTCCTCTGGTTCATGCATCAGTTGTTACTCAACACACACACCCCCCCTTCTCTCTCTCTCTCTCTCTCTCTCTCTCTCTCTCTCTCTCTCTCTCTCTCTCTCTCTCTCTCTCTCTCTCTCTCTCTCTCTCTCTCTCTCTCTCTCTCTCTCTCTCTCTCTCTCTCTCTCTCTCTCTCTCTCTCTCTCACACACACACACACACACACACACACACACACACACACACACACACACACACACACACATCAACCACACAACTCCACTCCCCACACCACAACTCCATTCTCACCTAGATCACACACCACATCTCTATTTTACAATTACACACGCACGCAAGCACGCAAGCACGCACACACATACACACGCATGCGCACACGGACGCATGCACACACACACACATGCACGTACGTGCGCATACACATAATCAATCTGCAATTTTATATCACTGTTAGACTCAAACGTCTTTCCGTCTGTGCTTTGGGGCTAAGATAGACCCACCCTGTCTCCCTACGCGTTTCGCAAGAGTCAAATAAAGCGTGACAAGATTTGTTCTTATTCCAACCTACTCACGATCTTCCATGATCAATGGTCTTGAACAGCCCACAAAGTCTGATCTATAGGCATAACACATCATCCGTCCATTTCAAACGTTTCCTTCAGCCTGGTTGCACCCCACCAGTTCCCTCCCACCCCACTACCCTTTGCATTCCCATCACAGTTTCTGTACGTTCCATTCACGTCATTGAATAAATAACTGTTTCATTCCAATGCAACTCCTCCTCTATAACCCTCAATTCCACCCTAGCGTGCAAGACGCTGTTCCCACGCTGGGCGAGTGAGATGCAATGCCTGTTTGAGGGATGATGTTTAGTCTTGTTTCGTTGCACGGCACTGTATTTTTTGTGTGGCTGAAAGTACATGTAGACAAATAATTGCTAACCATTTTTTAAATAAATAAAGTAAATATGTGTCTGTCAGCCCGTCCATCCGTCCGTCCGTCTGTCCGTCCGTCCGTCCATCTGTCTGTCTATCTGTCTATCACTTGAATAAAGTGTACCCTTATCCCCATCTATCACTCCACCCAAGATTTATCCCCAGCCCATCCTACAATCCATCTCTGGCCTGCCAGTCTACCCTCATTCAACATTATTCCCATCACTGTGCCGGTCGACCTTGACCCTGCCTGGACCAAAACAGAAATTGAAGGGCTCCATTTTTTGCTCCTGTTGATAGCAGGGCGAGTTACCATGGGCTGCATGTGCGATACACCGTGGTTGAAGAGAGATCATCGAGCGATGTTTCCACGTCGATAAAAACCGCTGGCGCTGAACCTTCAGGTTTTGGCATATTAAAAAAAAGAAAAAGATTGGGTTCAAACCCGCAACCTCTCGAGAAAAGAGAGAAAAAAAGTTTCAGCGCAGAATCGAACCTGGTCATGCATGACCAAGAGTCCAACGCTCAACCAGCTGAGCCATTAGAGAATTGATATGCCGGAGTGTTTGTAAATCATTTATGACGTTCTTTTCCCTAAACCCCCTTGCAAGCTATCGGCCCAGGAAACAATTGACCATGGCCCGTATCCAGAACGGCGATTTATCTTTTTAACACTCGATTTATCCCCTAACCCGGGTTATCTTGATCGGTTAGATAAGGTACGCTCGTCAGAGGATCCTAGGTTGCGCTTTGCTATATATACTGGTTTCCAGCCAAGGGAGAGCGGAACCCGTATCCAGAACGGCGATTTATCTTTTTAACACTCGATTTATCCCCTAACCCCGGGTTATCTTGATCGGTTAGATAAGGTACCCTCGTCAGAGGATCCTAGGTTGCGCTTTGCTATATATACTGGTTTCCAGCCAAGGGAGAGCGGAACAGACAGTTGGAATCGTCTGAGTTTAGAGATAAAACGGGGTTAAATTACTCGCCGTTCTGGATACAGGTGCATATATTTTAAACATGATTAATAGGTTCAGGAAGCTCCTATTATGACATGTTTTGTTTTGCTTTGGCATGTCATAGACGCTGAATTAACACTCACACAGTCACACAGAGGAGGAGGTGTATTATAGATGTTCACCCCAGACATGTGCATTGCAGCATTCGTACTCATTCACCCACAATAATAATAATAATAATAATAATAATAATAATAATGATAATAATACAGACTACTTATACGCCCATACCTTCCCTAATAGGCAAGCTCATGGCGTTTACAATGAAAAGTCTACATTCATACAAAGCATTCCAACACTCGCACACTGCACAGTTGAAACAAAAAAGAGTTTTAGTTTTAGTAGAAAAAGATAACTCTGTTTGACTCGATCTGGCTATTCCGTCAATTGAAATCTCCGGGGGTGGGGGTGGGGGGGGGGGGTGTGTTCGAGTTTACGACCTACATAAATCAATTTCTTTTCAAACCTCGATTCTGAAAATTTGATACATTCAATCGGACCTAAGTAAGTGTGCAAAATGCCAAGGAAATCCGTCCAGTAGTTTTTGAGAAATCAGCCGTTAAGTCGGGACAGAGAGACAGACATGCACATTAAATTACGTCACGTTATTGATGACGTCACACATTTTGCAATTTCGCCATTCCGTCAATTGACACTTTAGGGAGGTGCTTTCGAGTTTACGACCTTAAAAAAACCACTTTCTTTTCAAACCTCGATTCTGAAAATTTGATACATTCAATCGGACCTAACTTCCAGTAAGTGTGCAAAATGTCAGTGAAATCCGTCGAGTAGTTTTTGAGAAATCAGCCCTTAAGTCGGGACTGACAGACAGACACTCACACACACACACACACACACACACACACACACACACACACACGCACGCACGCACGCACGCACGCACACACACACACACACACGCACACACACACACACACACAGACAGATAAAGTCTGTAACACCTCCAGTAAACCTGGAGGGATAAACTTTGACTACTCTAGGAAATTTTTTGCCAAACGTTTCCGAGAATATGGGTTGTTTCCCCCTTATCAACAAGAGTAAAATATGGCCAGACCTGCTCGATGCTGCAATCACTGGCTCCGGTAGTTCAGCAACAGAAAGGACAGGGGTAGATGTGCTTTCGTGATGTGTGTGTGAGCGAGACAGAGCGAGCGAGCGAGAGAGAGAGAGAGAGAGAGAGAGAGAGAGAGAGAGAGAGAGAGAGAGAGAGAGAGAGAGAGAGAGAGAGAGAGAGAGAGGAGGGGGGGGGGGGAGGACGGACGGACAGAGAGAGACAGAATGAATTTCAGGAAGTGGCTTACCTGCATTTTCATAAGAAGATTTCATGCATGCGTAATTTGTCACATGTAAGCCTCTTGCAAAAGGTGGCGAATATAAGACACAAAAGGGTTGTGGTTACTGTACCACGACCGACCCTTTTTTCTGCCGACCTTTTGTTTTGGGTTTTTTTTAATCGTGCTAAAAAAGAAAAAAAATTGATAGCAAGTAATGGAATGCATGCTGTCCCATCTTCCCTGCCCTATGAGCTCTCGGAGGTTCCACTATTTACGTGTTAAAAAGTGTTTTCAGCAAAAGAGAAACTTGATTTATGTTCAATTTGGTCTTTTCTGAAGCATAAATGTCACATACAATTTTAAATTCGACCTGCCGACTCCACCCCACCGCCCTCCACCTACTCCCCACCCCCCTTTTTTTCGTGTTACCGTAACCACAACTTTTTTTGTGTGTGGCCTCAATATGCTTTTGTCTGTGCTTTGTCGTCTTAACTCTCCTGCCGCGTCTTCCTTCGCTGAGTCCGTACCGCTGTCAGTAACGCTGTCTATACCGCTGTCAGTGACGCTGTCTATACCGCTGTCTGTACCGCTGTCAGTAACGCTGTCTATACCGCTGTCGGTAACGCTGTCTGTCCCGTTGTCAGTAACGCTGTTTGTACTGCCGTCAGTAACGCTGTCTGTACCGCCGTCAGTAACGCTGTCCGTACCGCTGTCAGTAACGCTGTCAATACCGCTGTCAGTAATGCTGTCTGTCCCGTTGTCAGTAACGCTGTTTGTACCGCCGTCAGTAACGCTGTCTATACTGTTGTCAGTAACGCTGTCTGTCCCGTTGTCGGTAACGCTGTCTGTCCCGTTGACAATAACGCTGTCTGTCCCGTTGTCGGTAACGCTGTCTGTCCCGTTGACAGTAACGCTGTTTGTACCGCCGTCAGTAACGCTGTCTGTACCGCTGTCAGTAACGCTGTCTGTACCGCTGAGAGTAACGCTGTCCGTACCGCTGTCAGTAACGCTGTCTATACCGCTGTCAGTAACGCTGTCTGTACCGCTGTCAGTAACGCTGTCTGTACCGTTGTCAGTAACGCTGTCTGTACCGTTTTCCGTACCGCTGGCAGTAATGCTGTCTACCGTTGTCAGTAACAATGACTTTGCATGTCTATTTCTCCAGGTGTGAACCCTATGGTGCTGTGCTTTCGAGTGAAGTTCTACCCTGCGGAACCCGTCAAGCTTCACGAGGAAATCACCAGGTGGGGATATGGATGTGTGTTTGCTTGCTTGTGTGTGTGTGTGTGTGTGTGTGTGTGTGTGTGTGTACGTGTTTGTGTGCATGTGTGTTTTTATATATATATATATATATATATATATATATATATATATATATATATATATATATATATATATATATGAGATAGATAGAGAGAGAGAGAGAGAGAGAGAGAGAGAGAGAGAGAGAGAGAGAGAGAGAGAGAGAGAGAGAGAGAGAGAGAGAGTCGTTCATCTGTGTCCTATCAGGACAGTTAGGGAAAGCAGACAGGTGGAAGTAACTGCAGACGCGAGGCAGAAAGATCAAGCTTCATTTTGACCGGGCTTTCATCCATCACTTGCTTCAAGCACGCATCCTTGTTGCTGTAGCCAGCTCTCATTCGACTCCCGCAAAATTCAGTGCCCACCTGAACATCAGCAGGTGCACTGATCATCAAGTATAATAACGTTGATCCATCAATTCTCTAAGCATAATTCACACCGATGATGAGCGGGACAAGGAAAAGACTTAGACAGCCTTTTGCGAATCTACAATCCCTTGTGTTTGTGTTACTTGGATGCGATTTATGTCGCATATGCTTGACGTGAAGCAACGTGCATCCCTTGCCTCACCTGAGCTCAGCACGAAGGGCGTGAAAGTCGGGCGATGGGAGAGGAGGCTATCTGTTTCCCCTGCCTGACCTTTTCTTCATAGGGAGCCTGTTGATTCAGATGCACAGTCAGACCCCACTTTCTCACGCCACCCCACGCAGTGTCTGCCCCCCTGTAGGAATAGAACGCCACCACCCCCTTTACCCCCTCCTCATCCATCTATACAACTCGTCTGTCTCAGCACAAACGCCTCTGTCTTCCTCTCAATCTGTGCCTACGTCTCTCTGTCTCACTTTCCCGTGCGTGCGTGTGTGTGTGTGTGTGTGTGTGTGTGTGTGTGTGTGTGTGTGTGTGTGTCTCTGTCTGTCTGTCTGTCTGTCTGTCTCTCTCTCTCTCTCTCTCTCTCTCTCTCCTCTCTCTCTCTCTCTCTCTCTGTATGTGTGTGTGTGTGTATCTTCTGCCCCCCCCCCTCTCTCTCTCTCTCTCTCTCTCTCTCTCTCTCTCTCTCTCTCTCTCTCTCTCTCTCTCTCTCTCTCTCTCTCTCTCCCTCCCTCTCCTTCTTCATCCCTTCCTCACCCTACCATTTTCATATATATTACTCGCTTTTATACCTCTCTTACCTTTTCTTCTTTACTGGTCTCTATTTCCGTTTCGTTCTTCTTCCAGTGAACAGCATCTCCACCGCTGTTGCTTCAGGGTCTTGTTTTGAAATCTGCCATTTTGCCTCGAGTCCTGACAGTTGCATGCTATGAGGCGTACGTCATCTATCGCCTTTGTTTTCTCGGCACACAGTCGCTGTTTGATCTGGGCTCTGCTCCGCCAAGTCACACACCTACAGCCGAGTCAGTTTACCAATCACGGTGTTGATGCAGCTAGCTGTGCAGACTTAACCGTTTTCAAACCAAACGTAGGCCTATAGAGCGTAGGCCTAAATTCAAATACTCCCTCTCAACCAATGCTAACACGATTCGAAGTGGTGCTTAAATCTGTGTCGGATTGGACTGATTAACATGAACTTTCTTTGCTATATTGTTCATTCTGGGATTTGGCTCATCATGCCTTGTGATAAAGATGATTAAAAACAGGAGACCGATTTGATTTCTTCTGCGGGTGAAAGTTTCTCACCAATTGAGAAATGATGTAGACTCTTTCATTCTGACATGATTGTCATCAAAGGGAAAGATGGTTTACTCGATCTTTCATTTGTTTTACATGAATGGATCGTGGACTAATGTGATTTAATTGTGCCTAAGGAACAAACCTAAAAATTAAGAAAGATGCAATCACTGGTCAGTGGACGAAAGTACGTGTAACAGTGTGTTCAAATGAGTAGGTGAAATCTAAGCCCAGTTGTGTACGTAATATTGTACAGACTTTCACCTAAACATACTATCCCCAAATGGGGATGAAGAAAGGACAAACCTGCATACAAATCACCTCCTTCCTCCTCTTTTTTCTTTTGAACAAATGTAATTACGCCACGTGGAAATTGGAGTTGCCTGAATGGGTGCTCCCCATATAGTTTTACGTTGCTTTCATCAAACCGACTTGATGCTCAAATGCCTCTATTCATTCCATCCAGTCGCTAGTGCCTCATCAATTTACCCTCATAGAAAAACACAACAGCCGGGCGAAAATCAATGAATATTGAAATAACACACAGCAGGATACTGGCCTCTCGGGAAGATGAGATGGAGAACAGTGTGAGTGTTGGAGACGTGATATGTTCAGCAAGAAGCCAAATTAAAGGAGGATTCCTTCTCGTGGATCAAGGATGGGCGTTTATTTTGGGGTGCATGTTGAAAATGAGGAAATACTGCAGCCTGAATTTTCAGAACGAGTGTCTTAATGCGTTTGCAGTGGCTTAGTTTGTCGTTTGGTGTTAGGCAAAGTGCTGCTGTGTCAGCGTGCTGATAGACTGAATAGTTTAAAGAGTCAGTCAGTCAGTCAGTCAGTCAGGCTGTCAGTCAGAGAGAGAGAGAGAGAGAGAGAGAGAGAGAGAGAGAGAGAGAGAGAGAGAGAGAGAGAGAGAGAGAGAGAGGAGAGAGAGAGAGAGACAGAGAGAGAGAGACAGAGAGAGAGAGACAGAGAGAGACAGAGATTTTGATTGCAGAACAGGAATTACCGATTGCCACTTTGGCAGCTAGGAAGGCGGGTGTCCATATTTAGTGTGAGAAAGATGAGAGATGCGCGGTTGCTATCAGAATAGGAGAGACAAGTTGTGCGCTGCTAGAGGAGAGAGATAGAGAGCCGTGCAATGCAGGTGCAGCAGATTGCGCAAGCATCACAAACCTGAGAGGCGCATACATTACATTGCATTTGCATGAGCCCAGCTGCGCACGTGCATTGTGTGCAGGAAAGGTTGGGGTCTTTTCAGGAGATGGAAGAATGTGTGTCTTGCAGTGGGAGATAACTGCATGCTTGCTTTGGGAATGCCTTGTCGACTTCTTCGTGAATGATAAAGAATGCCACAAGACATTGTGTGAAGAAGCAATGATATAGGGGTTTAAAAAAATAATCACGAATGCAAAGGGTTTGTGCATGCTCTATAACACGTTTAAAAAAATGAATGTTTGAACGAATTAATGGAGTTTTGCGGCCTATCAGCTTTTTAAGGCTATTTATGACAGTTGATCACGAAAATAACTAGAGCTGGTTAGGTGAAGAGCAGGCCAAGCCCTGATTTCCATAGGTATTAATTCGCGATGAAATAATCGCATAGGGATGCTGTGGGTCTGTCTGTACCCACAGAGGGCAGTCTTTAGAGGAAATATCTCTGCACAGGAGGACACGCGAGCCTAGCATCAGTTCCAGGCGGCAACTCGACAGGGACATGAAAGTAGCATGCACATGTAGGCAATAGAGCCGGTTCTAAGGCTAGGGCGATCAGGAATACTCATAGGCAAATGCTGTCAAAGGTCAAAAGAGAGAGAAAAATAAAGTCGTTGAATCGAAATGGAAGTGAGGAAGAAAGGGAAAGATCGGAAAAGGGAGGGAGTGGATAGAGAGGAAAACAAGAGACTGGGACAAAGGAAGGCAGACGACATGCACATTCTAGCTGGGTCTCTGATTAAGCTCAGAGTCACCTGTCAGGCAGCTTTCTCCAGGCATTGATCCTGGTGGCTAAGCCTTTGCAGCCCCTTCCCTTGCATGCAATCAGCTCTGCTGGACTGTAGTCTGGCAGCCGTCCCACACAGTCCACCTCGGTGCTCTGTGCTTTCCTTGGCGTCCGTCACGCCGGCACTGTCGATAGGTGTCTGTCGCGTAGGCACTGTCGATAGGTGTCTGTCACGCAGGCACTGTCGATAGGTGTCTGTCGCGTAGGCAGTATGAGCAGGCGTTCATCGTGTGTGTTCGTGTGTATTACCCGTGCTGTGCATACAGGCGTTTGTCAGGCAGTGTGTGTGGCGGTTGTGCGTAGTGCATGTAATTTTAATTAATTAAGGCGCCTGTCTTTCGTGCTGTTTTAAGTGGACGTTTGCCTCACGTGCGTCTTGTATAAGAGTCTGTATACTTGTACGGTGGCTGGTGGCATTCGTCTGCTAGTTATATATATACAAATTGAATGAATGAAGTTTTACGGTCTATCGGCTTTGTAGGCTATGTAAGGTCAGAGACCACGGACGTTACTAGAGCTGGTTACTGTAAGAGCAAGTTAACTCTCGATTTCCTAATTATTCGTCTTTTACAAATCGCGTTGGTAGACGGGGTGTATGTATTCTTACCCACAACCTACAAGGGGTGCTTGTTATAGACATTATTTTGTCTCACTAACACAGGAGGAAGACCTGTGACTCGAAGGCAGAGTGTGTAAACGTGTGTCACACATGTAGTGTGTGTGCCATTTTGTCTGCTTGTCACATTCACTTGTCTCGCTCTCACCTTTAGGCGTCTATCATTTGGCTAACGTGTGCAGGTGTCTCTCACGCAGGCAGTTTATTGAACGTCTGTCATGCAGTATGTGCATGTGCCTGTCTCGCATTCAGTGAATGTAGGCAGTTGGCTTTCTGCATTGTGTGTTGGTGTTTGTATACCAGTCATATGAATGTGTCTTGCGAGCACTGTTAGGTAGACATCTTTCTCAGTGGCACTGTTTATAGACGTATGTTTACACATGTAATGTTTAAGGCGTTAGTCACTTCTGCCGTGTTCATATGCTTGACAAAGGCATTGGTCTCACAAGCACTGTGGGTTCATGTCTGTCTCAAAGGCAATGTGTGCAGACGTCTCTGATATTTGCAGGGTTTTTTTGGCGACTGCCACACAGTGTGTGCAGGCGAGTGTCACACATGCTGTGTGTGTCGGTGTTCGGCGCCTCTGTATTGTGTGGCGACTGTCACAGGCGTCACCCTCACACGCGCTGTTAGGTAGGCCCTTTCTCGCAGACAAGTGTGAAGACTACTCGCGCGCGCGCAGTGTTTTTAGGCCTCTGTCATACAGTGTGTGTGCGTTTGTCACTTGAACAGTGCGTGCAGGTATTTGTTTGCCAGTCAAAAGCTTCCTTTTGCCAACGGCAGTGTGTGCAGACATTTCTCTTGCACCCAGTGTTTTTCGGTGTCTGTCACACAGTGTATGCAGGCGTCTATCTCACGCGCAAAGTGCATTAAAATCTGCCTTATATTCAGTCAACGTCTGCTACTCAATGTGTATGGACGGCTCTCTGACAGGTACTTTAAGACACCAGTCACACAGTGTTTGCACGCTTCTGTCATACTAACGTTTTGAATAACACAGCCCCCCTCCCCCTCCTCCTCCCCCATATAGCGCTCTATAGCTCTAAGTAGCCTGATGAAAAGCGTCTTAATAGCCGCTTTGGCTGGAAAAGAACGATCGAAAGATAGAAAGAAAAATCTTGTTGACTGTATTGTCGCATTAATGCACGTTCGTTAACTGGGGAAAAGGTAGTTTTTGTCTTGTAATTGAAGTCATTTGCTTTGCTAATACTTTTCTTGTGATACTCAATGTCATTGTTTGCGTGGTTGTGAATTGAATTGATGATCGATTTATTTGGCGTAATTCGCATACTAAAAATAGCATCTCATAGCGCTTCCTTTATTTGTTTTTCTGCTTGTTTACCCCGAGTTTCTTGTACTTGTTTGGGAGAAAAACAGTCTAAGGCTGGAGCCTGCCACTTCCTGAACAGCAAATCGGCTGAGCGCTGGAATTCCTCGTGATTGCTCGAATTAGTTATGCTAAGTGGAGACAGTGCCCGGAACACGCCCCTGGCAAGCTTGTCTTGGTTTCCCCATGGACATTACGTTGGATCCATGGTTTCCCCAAGGTCGGAAAACGTCAGACACAAGCTCTGGAATGCACGGCCCGCACGTTGCGTACGTGTCCAATATGCAGAATGGAGGTCTCAGTCGGATGGCTTGGAGAAGGGACATGCAGTGGTCTAGTGACCAGCTGTCACGACTGCTTCATTTCGAAACGGAGAACGTTACTTGGCGACCAAAGCCAGCGAAAGACGGTTGGCACAGAAACCAGGGTATTTCATCCTCCCACACATTCCCACCACATCCCGCCCCGGGGCGCTCGGCGCTCGACTGGACAAAAAGAAAGAGAGCAAAAAGGGAAGCGACTGGACAGGAAGAAAGAGGGCAAAAAGGGAAGCGACTGGACAGGAAGAAAGAGGGCAAAAGGGAATGACTGGACAGGAAAAAAGAGGGCAAAAAGGAAAGGGAAGCGACTGGACAGGAAGAAAGAGGGCAAAAAGGGAAGCGACTGGACAGGAAGAAAGAGGGCAAAAAGGAAAGCGACTGGACAGGAAGAAAGAGGGCAGAAAGGGAAGCGACTGGACAGGAAAAAAGAGGGCAAAAAGGGAAGCAACTGGACAGGAAGAAAGAGGGCAAAAAGGGAAGCGACTGGACAGGAAGAAAGAGGGCAAAAAGGGAAGCCACTGGACAGGAAGAAAGAGGGCAAAAAGGGAAGCGACTGGACAGGAAGAAAGGACAAAAAGGGAAGCAACTGGACAGGAAGAAAGAGAGCAAAAAGGGAAGCAACTGGACAGGAAGAAAGAGAGCAAAAAGGGAAGCAACTGGACAGGAAGAAAGAGGGCAGAAAGGGAAGCAACTGGACAGGAAGAAAGAGGTCAAAAAGGGAAGCAACTGGACAGGAAGAAAGAGGGCAAAAAGGGAAGCAACTGGACAGGAAGAAAGAGAGCAAAAAGGGAAGCAACTGGACAGGAAGAAAGAGGGCAAAAAGGGAAGCAACTGGACAGGAAGAAAGAGGGCAAAAAGGAAAGCGACTAAACAGGAAGAAAGAGGGCAAAAAGGGAAGCGACTGGACAGGAAGAAAGAGGGCAAAAAGGGAAGCGACTGGTCAGGAAAAAAGAGGGCAAAAAGATAAGCGACTGGACTGGAAGAAAGAGGGCAAAAAGGGAAGCGACTGGACAGGAAGAAAGAGGGCAAAAAGGGAAGCGACTGGACAGGAAAAAAGAGTAAAAAGGGAAGTGACTGGACAGGAAAAAAGAGGGCAAAAAGGGAAGCGACTGGACAGGAAGAAAGAGGGCAAAAAGGGAAGCGACTGGACAGGAAGAAAGAGGGCAAAAAGGAAAGGGAAGCGACTGGACAGGAAAAAAGAGGACAAAAAGGGAAGCGACTGGACAGGAAAAAAGAGGGCAAAAAGGGAAGCGACTGGACAGGAAGAAAGAGGGTAAAAAGGGAAGCGACTGGACAGGAAGAAAGAGGGCAAAAAGGAAAGGGAAGCGACTGGACAGGAAGAAAGAGGGCAAAAAGGGAAGCAACTGGACAGGAAGAAAGAGGGCAAAAAGGGAAGGGAAGCGACTGGACAGGAAAAAAGAGAGCAAAAAGGGAAGCGACTGGACAGGAAGAAAGAGGGCAAAAAGGGAAGCGACTGGACAGGAAGAAAGAGGGCAAAAAGGAAAGGGAAGCGACTGGACAGGAAGAAAGAGGGCAAAAAGGGAAGCGACTGGACAGGAAGAAAGAGGGCAAAAAGGGAAGCGACTGGACAGGAAGAAAGAGGGCAAAAAGGGAAGCGACTGGACAGGAAGAAAGAGGGCAAAAAGGAAAGCGACTAAACAGGAAGAAAGAGGGCAAAAAGGGAAGCGACTGCCGTGCGTTCAAGACGACCTACCGGTAGCCTACCGGTAGCCGAGCAACCAATGTGCACTCTTGAACGACTCGTTATGACAGAACGGTAGCCAAGATGGCTTCCGCGATGCCTTCTCATCGTCGCGGATTGCACTTCTCAACTAAATGAGTAAACCAGCAGCTGCAGACTGCTCGTTCCTTGTGAAAGCTGATGAAATACGTTAATCTGTAGCTGTGCATGAATGCTCGGCATCGCTCGAATAGAAATCTATGTCAAAATGACAGTGCTGACTTGGTGTTAACAAGAATATTTCGATGCTCACTTCAAGGGAGATTACACAACAAACAAAGGGCTAATGTAAGATATAAGAGTTGCTTAATTAATTCCCTTAAAAATTTTTCGCTATCTGTCGTGGAAATGTTTGCTCACATCTTGCCATGTAATTATTTCAGAGCAGTTATTCTTTTAAAAAAGAAAAGTACAATATCAGCCTAACTTCTAGTAACGTCTCGCATAGGCTGGGTAATAATCACAGGTCGAAATTCGTGCCACAGCGCATATTTGTGATGACGACTTTCTTCCTTTCCCCGAAGCCATTTTAGTTATACAGGCGCAACAGCGTTCCGGCGCGGTACGTACCGGTCGATACCGGTAGCCGTACCAAGTCGTTCAAGAGACGAACAGGAAAAAAGAGGGCAGAAAGGGAAGCGACTGGACAGGAAAAAAGAGGTCAAAAAGGGAAGCGACTGGACAGGAAGAAAGAGGGCAAAAAGGGAAGCGACTGGACAGGAAAAAAGAGGGCAAAAAGGGAAGCGACTGGACAGGAAAACAGAGGGCAAAAAGGGAAGCGACTGGACAGGAAGGCTGGGCGACCAAGTGAATGGGGGACCAAGACCAACCTCCACCAGTCAACCACTGGGACTCCCAGGCCTGAGGTCATTTGGTCCAGTTTGGGGGATATAGATAGGCGAGGCAGGCCGCTTAAACTCCACCCCTTGCACGAATGAAAGGCCAGCTCAGATCAACTGAGACAGTTGATGGATGGGTCGAAGGAGAGGAGCTTTGGGGAAGTGAAAATTTATGTAGTAGTCAAGTCAGCCCGGTCACTACGAGCTCTGAAGACGTGGCCGAGCTTGCCCGAGTAATGAGTGTTTTTGTATTCAGTTCTACTGTGTGCAGATAGGCAGTGTTTGTGTTGGTCTGGTGATTGATTTCGCCTCGAGCATGGCTGAATAAATCATTGAAATGTGAGGAGAATTTTGTGTTATTGTAATTGAAATAAGTATGTCACATAACTGGATTAAGAAAAATGCGTGCACACAGGTTTAAATACACACGTGCGCACAGGCAGACAGGCACGCTCGCAACATACACTGTAAGGTGCGCGCGCGCACACACACACACACACACACACACACACGCTATGTTGGGGGGGGGGGGGGGGGGGGGGCGTGTGTGTGTGGTGTGAGGAAATGATATGAATATTTGGAGTAGTGAGAAAATTAATAAAAGTACAGGATTCTCTGCATTTTTTCGTGTTTTTCAGTGTGTGTGTGTGTGTGTGTGTGTGTGTGTGTGTGTGTGTGTGTGTGTGTGTGTGTGTGTGTGAGAGAGAGAGAGAGAGAGAGAGAGAGAGAGAGAGAGAGAGAGAGAGATCTGCATGACTAGCTTTTTGCAACCGATACACGTAGAACGATACGAACGATGTTTGTATTCTGAATATGAGCAGCAAGCTACATACAGCTTTCTCGATAACACAGACTGCTAATTCCCACAAACAAGCAGCTTCGGCCGAATGTTAGTCTGTAAAGGGAGTTTGCTTCACTCCAACCAAAGACGTCTTTGCTCCAATGCACACCACATTCTAGTGCTGTCAACTCGCGAGAAATGAATCTTATTTCACCGGTAGCTTTAGCTATTCATACCGAAAATGTAGCTGAAGTGATATTTCGATTAGTCTTGGGCAAGATATTGATCTTGTAATTCCGCCTTGTTTACTGATTAACATTGATCTGCTCGTCTGCTCCAGCTGGCTGTTTCTGATCGCAAATCCCATTGCCGAAGGACTTGGTTGACAGCGTGTTGACATTCCCTGTCAATATTTGGGTCTTCTTCACTAATAGCCTGGTCTCAATCTGGAGTTTGCATGGGGTCCAAAAATCTGAGTTATTTCCAGCGCACATCTGAGGTGATCAGCACTTTAGACATGGAGAAACAGAAGGAGGCATTTTCATAACAGAATCGGTGAACAGGACAACACAACAAGAAAGACGTTGTTCGTAACATAGTTCCAAACAGGGCAGGTTAGGGACATTCTAGTCACTGCTGACTCGGGTTCACATAATGGGTTAGGGATGGTAAAGCAGTGAAGAACCGAGTTTACATCTGCTGCAGAAAGAAAATGATAGCATGTTTCCACACGTCTTATTTTTACGTATGCATTGCATCTGCTTCTTTAAAAGGCGCTTTTTTGTGTGCTAGGGTGTTGGGTTGTCTGGCGGTTGATGAAGAAATTTAGTGTAAAAGAAAACTACTCTTATTTTCCTTTCAGAAATTGTTCTCAACTCAGACGCTGGCAGTGAGCTTCCCGTTTCTCTCCCTTTTCCTCAGTACCCCCCCCCCCCCCTTCCCCACCACAAACCCCCCCTCCCCACCCCCACCCTCACCTGCTCTTCCATCATTTGATGGTATCTCAATATCTTCACTCCGGAGGTTTTAATTGACCTCACTCTGCCAGAATATCACCAAAGATCTTTGATAGCACTGTGTATGCTGTGTGTGATGACGAAGTGTTTACCTTATACGTTATTGCCTCATGTCGCCATGAATCATGGTCGTCTGCGTCACAGACAGGCTGGTTAAAACAGCCCTTTCAAAAAAATGCCTCGCACTTCCTATGCTTGGCAGTGCACTTCTCATCTGTGGAAACTCAAGTGCCCGTTATGCGTATTGCTCAAGAGTTGCGGGAATGAGCTTGCCTGATGAATATTCAAGACATAAAAATTATAACAACCGTTTTGACACGAGGCGTAACTGTTTGGGTGATGAGAGACTTGTTTACAGTACCATATCATTTCTAGAAATGCAACCCCACTCCACCCTTCCCATATCTTCCCCTACCCAGCTCCCTCAATCTCCTCTCCCTCTCCCCACCCCCACCCACCTCTGCACCCACATCCCCCATCCATAATACTCCACTCTACCTCTGTTCCCGAATCCATCTGCAAGGCTACTTGCATTTATGGAAGGCTGGTTTTACTCTTGGCTATGTCAAACTGATGTACTTGTAGTTGAGTCAAGTGCTGTATACGATGCTTCTTGTAGGAACAGTATTCATGTATAATTACCCACAGCTGGTAGAACATCAGTGGTTTGAAAGTGGAAGAGACCCCCCAACATTTTTTGGGGAAGGAATTAATGGGTCAGAAAATGTGGAATTTAATTAAATTGAATCCACTCTATTTAACAAGGATAATGAATAAGGCCGAGATGCCTGTCTTATGTTTAGCCATGCCACACACTTTCTCATTACAACAGAAATGAGGAGAGAGAGGGGAGGAAGGGAGAGAGAGAGAGAGAGAGAGAGAGAGAGAGAGAGGGGAGGAAGGGAGAGAGAGAGAGAGAGAGAGAGAGAGAGAGAGAGAGAGAGACTCAGAGAGAGACTCAGAGAGAGAGAGAGAGACTCAGAGAGAGACTCAGAGAGAGAGAGAGAGAGAGAGAGAGAGAGACTCAGAGAGAGAGAGACTCAGAGAGAGAGAGAGAGAGAGAGAGAGGGAGGGGGGGAGGGAGGGGGGGAGGGAGGGGGACGGACAGACAGTCAGAGCAGAGGGGGGTGGGGGGACACTGATTATTATAATTGGCATTTGAAAATGGAAAAGGAGTGGTTAAAGAAATGTAAAAAAATGCAGAGCAGCTCTCATTGACAGCTGTGCAGCTTTTTGATGTTAAATGGGAAATAAACAATGACTCTGCAATGATGCATCCTTGTACGATTGTGGATTGACAATTATTTTCAGTGACAGTTGTTACATAAATTTGTATCCTATTATTAACATGAGTTCTTTTTACATTTTCATGCTTTAAGTTTTAAAGTTCTCTCTTTGCAAGAGAGGGGCTGGGGGGGAAAAAGACTGGTAATTGATAAACCAAGTAGCTAAGTGCCACGTACTGCACGTGACAGTTTCTTCGACAAGTGCGTTTTCTTGTAGTCAGTGTTTCTTGGAGACGTTGAAAAAGTGATGTACATGAGTTGAATTCATTGTTATTTCTATAAAAGATGACATGCTTGGAAGGTACAGTTACTTGAATGATTCATGAAACCCTATAGAGGGTTCCAGTCTTGAGCTGGGGTCTGGTGGCGGATGGGGTGAGGTGGTGGATTTATTTCACATGTAGCAGATTGTGTAGCAGGAGAGGAGTGTTAGAGCTTGGGCTCTGTGTGTAGGACGTTGGTAATGTAAGAGCTTGGGGTCTGTCAGTTGAAAGTGGCTCTTGAGAGCTTCGGGGGCGTTGTGTGAACCCCGTGTATGTAAATAAATTGTTATTCCCTCAGGATTGTTTTTTGTAGTTTTGTTAAAACGGCAACTTGGCAAGCCTGCCAGGATACAAAATCTCAAATGTTCAAATCAATGACATATTCGGTGATTCATGCAAAGTTTGTGACACAAAATCTCAAAGAATCACCAAGCAAAATTTGCGACACAAAATCATCAAAAGAATGACCAAGTAAAAGTTTGCGACACAAAATTTCAATGAGTGTCCAAGCAAAGTGCGGGTTTCAAAATCTCAACGTTCACATTGATGCACATGAGCCGTAAAACATGTTCTCAACACAATTTCCGCGAATTAAGGTAGCATAACAGGTGCACAATATGAAGATAGAAAAGTAGTCAAGGCACTGTCACAAAACTCAGGAAAAAGTATATAAAAGTACTAAATTATGAACACAGCACAACGCGTCTGGAACAAAAGAGGCAGGTTATCTTTTTACTTGTAGGAAAGAGACTTAGGCTGACTGAAGTCGATGATGGGACTTGTGCACAATTCTTTCAGGGGCATTTCATATACTTCCTTAAAATTTCCTGAAAACATAATCCTTTTCCAAGGATTTTGCACATTGCTTATGTTTGAAATATGTATGGAATTCTGCAGATCATGCCTTCCTAGTTTCCTCACTGTGCCTGATAAATTTTTGGATGTTGTGCACCTCTACATATATGATACTTGTATGTGGGTGTAGGAATGGATGTTGTGCACCTCTACATATATGATACTTGTATGTGGGTGTAGGAATGGATGTTGTGCACCTCTACATATATGATACTTGTATGTGGGCGTAGGAATGGATGTTGTGCACCTCTACATATATGATACTTGTATGTGGGTGGAGGAATGGATGTTGTGCACCTCTACATATATGATACTTGTATGTGGGTGGAGGAATGGATGTTGTGCACCTCTACATATATGATACTTGTATGTGGGTGTAGGAATGGATGTTGTGCACCTCTACATATGTGATACTTGTATGTGGGTGTAGGAATGGATGTTGTGCACCTCTACATATATGATACTTGTATGTGGGTGGAGGAATGGATGTTGTGCACCTCTACATATATGATACTTGTATGTGGGTGGAGGAATGGATGTTGTGCACCTCTACATATATGATACTTGTATGTGGGTGTAGGAATGGATGTTGTGCACCTCTACATATATGATACTTGTATGTGGGTGGAGGAATGGATGTTGTGCACCTCTACATATATGATACTTGTATGTGGGTGTAGGAATGGATGTTGTGCACCTCTACATATATGATACTTGTATGTGGGTGTAGGAATGGATGTTGTGCACCTCTACATATATGATACTTGTATGTGGGTGTAGGAATGGATGTTGTGCACCTCTACATATATGATACTTGTATGTGGGTGTAGGAATGGATGTTGTGCACCTCTACATATATGATACTTGTATGTGGGTGGAGGAATGGATGTTGTGCACCTCTACATATATGATACTTGTATGTGGGTGTAGGAATGGATGTTGTGCACCTCTACATATATGATACTTGTATGTGGGTGGAGGAATGGATGTTGTGCACCTCTACATATATGATACTTGTATGTGGGTGGAGGAATGGATGTTGTGCACCTCTACATATATGATACTTGTATGTGGGTGGAGGAATGGATGTTGTGCACCTCTACATATATGATACTTGTATGTGGGTGTAGGAATGGATGTTGTGCACCTCTACATATATGATACTTGTATGTGGGTGGAGGAATGGATGTTGTGCACCTCTACATATATGATACTTGTATGTGGGTGTAGGAATGGATGTTGTGCACCTCTACATATATGATACTTGTATGTGGGTGTAGGAATGGATGTTGTGCACCTCTACATATATGATACTTGTATGTGGGTGGAGGAATGGATGTTGTGCACCTCTACATATATGATACTTGTATGTGGGTGGAGGAATGGATGTTGTGCACCTCTACATATATGATACTTGTATGTGGGTGTAGGAATGGATGTTGTGCACCTCTACATATATGATACTTGTATGTGGGTGGAGGAATGGATGTTGTGCACCTCTACATATATGATACTTGTATGTGGGTGTAGGAATGGATGTTGTGCACCTCTACATATATGATACTTGTATGTGGGTGTAGGAATGGATGTTGTGCACCTCTACATATATGATACTTGTATGTGGGTGGAGGAATGGATGTTGTGCACCTCTACATATATGATACTTGTATGTGGGTGGAGGAATGGATGTTGTGCACCTCTACATATATGATACTTGTATGTGGGCGTAGGAATGGATGTTGTGCACCTCTACATATATGATACTTGTATGTGGGTGGAGGAATGGATGTTGTGCACCTCTACATATATGATACTTGTATGTGGGTGTAGGAATGGATGTTGTGCACCTCTACATATATGATACTTGTATGTGGGTGGAGGAATGGATGTTGTGCACCTCTACATATATGATACTTGTATGTGGGTGTAGGAATGGATGTTGTGCACCTCTACATATATGATACTTGTATGTGGGTGGAGGAATGGATGTTGTGCACCTCTACCATATATGATACTTGTATGTGGGCGTAGGAATGGATGTTGTGCACCTCTACATATATGATACTTGTATGTGGGTGGAGGAATGGATGTTGTGCACCTCTACATATATGATACTTGTATGTGGGTGGAGGAATGGATGTTGTGCACCTCTACATATATGATACTTGTATGTGGGTGGAGGAATGAGGGCATGAAAATATTACCAGATGGCCAGTACGATGAGGATTAATGTTCACCACTTACTTCTACATTGTCCTCATATATACATTTGTTATTCTTCAAATTGCATTGCTATAACCAACTTCACAGCCCAGAGACAGATGGAAAGTTCCAATTTTGCAGCAGAATGTCATGTATTGATGCATTTGTAATCAATAATCAGCATCTGTATACCATTCAGATGAATCTCAAGTATTTGCATATCATTAATATTATCATACAGAAATTGATAATGACACCTTGAGTTGAATGAGCCATGTGTGTGTGTGTGTGTGTGTGTGTGTGTGTGTGTGTGTGTATGCATGTGCACATGCACCTGTGTATGTGTTTTGTGTGTATGTGTTTGAGTATACATTATGATGTGCATATGAGTGCATGTGAGTTAGTGTTTATATGCATGTGAATATGCATGCACATGTGTGTGTGTGTATGTATGTGTGTGTGTATGTGTGTGCGTGTATGTAAGTGTGTGTGCATGCGCGCACACATTTGTGTATGTTTATGTACACCCATCCATGTATTCCTCTCCTCTGTGTTGCAGGTACCACTTGTTCCTCCAGCTTCGCCGTGACCTTCATCATGGCCGCCTGCTGTGCTCCCCAACTGATGCCATCACCCTGGCTGCCTACATCATCCAGTGTGAGTAGAGGGTCCTCTGTGTGCATG
The DNA here is from genome assembly GCA_034096865.1 of Theodoxus fluviatilis. Taxonomy (NCBI): domain Eukaryota; kingdom Metazoa; phylum Mollusca; class Gastropoda; order Cycloneritida; family Neritidae; genus Theodoxus; species Theodoxus fluviatilis. The sequence goes on along the minus strand of JAWQFJ010020122.1, from coordinate 131,271 downwards.
TTGTCTGTCCCTGGCTGAGTAGAGGGTCCTCTGTGTGCATGTTGTCTGTCCCTGACTGCCTACATCATCCAGTGTGAGTAGAGGGTTCTCTGTGTGCATGTTGTCTGTCCCTGGCTGCCTACATCATCCAGTGTGAGTAGAGGGTCCTCTGTGTGCATGTTGTCTGTCCCTGGCTGAGTAGAGGGTCCTCTGTGTGCATGTTGTCTGTCCCTGGCTGAGTAGAGGGTCCTCTGTGTGCATGTTGTCTGTCCCTGGCTGCCTACATCATCCAGTGTGAGTAGAGGGTCCTCTGTGTGCATGTTGTCTGTCCCTGGCTGAGTAGAGGGTCCTCTGTGTGCATGTTGTCTGTCCCTGGCTGAGTAGAGGGTCCTCTGTGTGCATGTTGTCTGTCCCTGGCTGAGTAGAGGGTCCTCTGTGTGCATGTTGTCTGTCCCTGGCTGCCTACATCATCCAGTGTGAGTAGAGGGTCCTCTGTGTGCATGTTGTCTGTCCCTGGCTGCCTACATCATCCAGTGTGAGTAGAGGGTCCTCTGTGTGCATGTTGTCTGTCCCTGGCTGAGTAGAGGGTCCTCTGTGTGCATGTTGTCTGTCCCTGGCTGAGTAGAGGGTCCTCTGTGTGCATGTTGTCTGTCCCTGGCTGCCTACATCATCCAGTGTGAGTAGAGGGTCCTCTGTGTGCATGTTGTCTGTCCCTGGCTGAGTAGAGGGTCCTCTGTGTGCATGTTGTCTGTCCCTGGCTGAGTAGAGGGTCCTCTGTGTGCATGTTGTCTGTCCCTGGCTGCCTACATCATCCAGTGTGAGTAGAGGGTCCTCTGTGTGCATGTTGTCTGTCCCTGGCTGAGTAGAGGGTCCTCTGTGTGCATGTTGTCTGTCCCTGGCTGCCTACATCATCCAGTGTGAGTAGAGGGTCCTCTGTGTGCATGTTGCCTTTCCCTGGCTGCCTACATCATCCAGTGTGAGTAGAGGGTCCTCTGTGTGCATGCTGCCTGTCCCTGGCTGAGTAGAGGGTTCTCTGTGTGCATGTTGTCTGTCCCTGGCTGCCTACAGCATCCAGTGTGAGTAGAGGGTCCTCTGTGTGCATGTTGTCTGTCCCTGGCTGCCTACATCATCCAGTGTGAGTAGAGGGTCCTCTGTGTGCATGTTGTCTGTCCCTGGCTGCCTACATCATCCAGTGTGAGTAGAGGGTCCTCTGTGTGCATGTTGTCTGTCCCTGGCTGCCTACATCATCCAGTGTGAGTAGAGGGTCCTCTGTGTGCATGCTGCCTGTCCCTGGCTGAGTAGTGGGTCCTCTGTGTGCATGTTGTCTGTCCCTGGCTGCCTACATCATCCAGTGTGAGTAGAGGGTCCTCTGTGTGCATGTTGTCTATCCCTGGCTGCCTACATCATCCAGTGTGAGTAGAGGGTCCTCTGTGTGCATGTAGTCTGTCCCTGGCTGAGTAGAGGGTCCTCTGTGTGCATGTTGTCTATCCCTGGCTGCCTACAGCATCCAGTGTGAGTAGAGGGTCCTCTGTGTGCATGTTGTCTATCCCTGGCTGCCTACATCATCCAGTGTGAGTAGAGGGTCCTCTGTGTGCATGTTGTCTGTCCCTGGCTGCCTACATCATCCAGTGTGAGTAGAGGGTCCTCTGTGTGCATGTTGTCTGTCCCTGGCTGAGTAGAGGGTCCTCTGTGTGCATGTTGTCTGTCCCTGGCTGAGTAGAGGGTCCTCTGTGTGCATGTTGTCTGTCCCTGGCTGAGTAGTGGGTCCTATGTGTGCATGTTGTCTGTCCCTGGCTGCCTACATCATCCAGTGTGAGTAGAGGGTCCTCTGTGTGCATGTTGTCTGTCCCTGGCTGAGTAGAGGGTCCTCTGTGTGCATGTTGTCTGTCCCTGGCTGAGTAGAGGGTCCTCTGTGTGCATGTTGTCTGTCCCTGGCTGCCTACATCATCCAGTGTGAGTAGAGGGTCCTCTGTGTGCATGCTGCCTGTCCCTTTATGTTTGCATCATTCACTTCACTTGTCCCGTAGTCTGGACGACTGTTGGGGCACCACAGATGATCTGGCAACCAGCTCTCTCCATTCCTCTCGCCTCTCGGAGTGTCTCAAGGCTTCGCAGAGCCTCATCCCTGTCCACTCTGAGATGTTGTCCTCCCATCTTTTCCTTTGTCTGCCTCTCCTTCTCCCCCCTTTTACTGTGCATTGTAGCACAGTCTTGGCAAGCCCTGATGATTGTGAGACGTGCCCATACCACTTTAGTTTGCGTCTTTTCACAGTGGTCAGTAGTTCTTCATGGGGCCCGATGGCTTGCCTGATTCTGTTTCGGACTTCCTTGTTTGTGATGCGGTCCTTGTAGGAGATGCCGAGGAGTCGTCAAAAGCATCTGATTTCCATGGCCTGTATCTTTCTCTACTCACAGGCATACAAAAATATGGACATGACCAGGGCGCGCATTAGTCTGATCTTTGAGCTGAGGACTATGTTCCTGTCCTTCCAGATGGTCTTGAGTTTTGTGAGTGCTGCTGTGGTCTGAGCAATTCTGGCGAGTATTTCAGGTTTGGATCCTGCATCTGTGACAATTGCTCCCAGGTATTTGAAGCTGTTGACGGTTTCCAGTTTCTAGCCACAGACCTTGATGTCAGTGCTGATGCCGTTGGTGTTGTTGGTCATCAATTTGGTCTTCTCTGCACTAATCTGCATGCCAAAGTTTGTGGAGGTTGTGTCTAAACGCTCCACTAAGTTCTCCAGCTCCTTTTCACTTCCGGCCAGGCCATCTATGTTGTCAGCAAAACGTAAGTTTGTGATTGTTCTGCCACCAATGCTGACTGTCCCCTCGTGGTCTTTTATAGCGTCAGTCATTATTCTTTCCAGGAAGATGTTGAAGAGGGTGGGAGAGAGCAAACAGCCTTGTCTCACTCTGACTGTGGTTCTGAACCAGTCCCCAATGCTGCTGTTGAAGTATACGGCACTTGTGGCATTGTCATACAGGTGTTCTATGACTCTGATCAGGTTGGCGTTGATGTTGTACAGCCTCATGGTAGCCCACAGTGCTGCATGCCATACCCTGTCGAAAGCCTTCTTAAAGTCCACGAAGACGTGGTAGAGGTCCTGTTGGTGTTGTAGGTACCTCTCACACAGTATCCTGAGGTTGAAGATCTGCTCCGTTGTACTGCGCCCTTGTCTGAAGCCTGCCTGTTTTTCATCATACTTACACACATAATCTTGTGTACTTAGCAAGTGGTAGCATATTCATTGCAGCTGGTGTGAGTAGTTTGTGCATGGATATACAGATCATCCATTGTTTGTAGTCTTTCCTTCATCATGTCATGTACATAATTATTTAGTGTAATTAGCTAATCCCTATCTACATGTATGCATAACATCTCTGCACATAATTTGTCCCTGTATGTATACTGCATTGCATCCAGTAACATATTCTGTAAGTGCATACCATTTTATGTAAATATCTTGTCATGTATGTGCACACACCCTTCATTGTGAGGAGTTCTTTGCATGCACAAAGCGTCCAGTCTGAAGACCTACAACAACTACAAGTACCACTCACTACGACACCATTAGTTCTACAAGCTTACAGAGCAGTGCATTTTTACTGCCAAAGACAAGACATGAACAGTGCATTTCCACATATTATTTACACCAGCAGCTGTGATTTTCCTAAATGAGAGCAGTATTTAATCACATGATTGTTGCATCCTGTATGCACTATCATTTTTCTAGAAAGTGTATTTTTGTGAAGATCAGATATTGTATTGTAACTGAGAAGTTGCTTCTACTTAACTGAATCAGACGTGCAAGTATGTACAGTTCTCTCAATTAAGAGTAGCTCTCTTGTTAGTTGGGATTGTTTCATTTCTCTATTGAACCTTTTATGTTTGAAAACTAAATTGTTTAAATGCCATTCATTATATTGAACACTTTTACATGAAAGTTTGTATGTTTTGTCTTGTCTGGGAGGAAGCTTTGTTCAATTATCATGTGCCAGTTAAATTGAACGCTGTCATATACATGTATTCTGTGCACTTTACCCATCCCATCAGAAGCTGATGAATGATTTTTTTACAAGTCCATTGGACAATCCTATCTTAGATCTTATTGGAGTTCACAGCATTGATGGATGAGACTTGTTGTGTTGACAGCTGAGGTGGGTGACTATGACCCCGAAGATAATCGGCCAGGCTACATCAGCGAGTTCAAGATGCTGCCCAAACAGAACCATAAGACTGAGGAACAGATCATGGAGATTCACAAGACCCTTGTGTCAGTACCAACCCTTGTCACCACATGTCTCACGCATGAAGTTCTTTAGAATCATGGCATGGAGAATTTCTCTTAACATTACACTACTTTGGCAAATACATTTATTGCCATTTGTTTACACTGCAGCATGCATCAACGAAAGTATGCAGGCAAGAAACAAAAAAGTACGATGTGAAATCAATAATGATCCTAATATTATTTATAGTCAACATAGCAGCAGGTGCAGGGGAGACAAGTCATGGAAGTTGTCTCCCTTGGCTAGAAGTGGCAAATGCAGGTGGGAAACTGCAAAACTCCTCTGCTTTTATGTTATTCCTTTTGACCTCACTCATGAACTCATTTTTATATGTTTTCCATGTCTGTTCCATGAATTTTGTTAACAATTCAAATCCTCACTTTTGCAAAGTAATAATTTTGACTGCATCAGAATTTTAAAATGTCAAGAGAAAGCAAAGATGCCTTGAACCACATGCAAATAATACATTTGCCATACTTCTTTTGTCCCGACATGGAGGCACTGCGCATAAGAATTTCTCTTGGAAACTAAAATCACTGTTGTCAGAAAATCTGAATTGCATAACATCCTCAATGTAATTGACTTGTATAAGTGGATGATGCACCTTACAATGGATGACACCTAATTGGAAGTGTGTTGTGGACAGTGGTCAGGTGCCTTCAGTGGCAGAGGCAAGCTTCCTGGCCAAGGCCTGCCAGTTTGACACCTATGGCGTGGACCCGCACCAAGTCAAGGTCAGGATACTGCAGTCAATATATACTCTGTGTGTGTGTGTGTGTGTGTGTGTGTGTGTGTGTGTGTGTGTGTGTGTGTGTGTGTGTGTGTGTGTGTGTGTGTGTGTGTGTGACAGACAGACAGACAGACAGACAGACAGACAGAAAGACAGACAGACAGACAAATCAAGAAACAGACTGATAGACATGTGGATAGATGTAGATGGATTAATGGATCTAAATCACATGGTGAGAAATGTGTATGGTGTATATCTGAGGAAGAGAGAGAGAGAGAGAGAGAGAGAGAGAGAGAGAGAGAGAGAGATATGTAGTCTGACAGATGACAGTGCCGTTACAGGACCAGAGTGGCACCAGTCTGTACATGGGAGTCACCCACCAGGGCATCATGACCTTCCGTGGCAGCCGCAAGTCCCAGCACTTCAAATGGTGAGTCCTGACATTTTCAGATTCTACTCCTGCTGTGGCATCTACTGTGGCTACCTTTGCTGCTGCTGCTGCTAGTACTGCTACTGCTGTTTCCACTACTTTTTCTCATCTTCCTTCTCATCATTGCTTCTGCTCTCTTTGCTCCTTTCGTTGTTTACTTCCTTTTGATTATTTTCTCCACATCCCTCTTATCATCTTGGTTCTGTCCTTTCTTGCCTTTTTCTGCTCATGCATCTGCTGCTTCCCATGTTCCCACATCTGGTTTCTCATTCTCCCCACAGACTCATCTCTCTCAATTGTATTCTCTTGCTCCTTTTGTTTTATTTCGTCTGCATCTCCATATTGTTTTGCCTTTCCCTCTTAGCCACATCTCCTCATCTGCCTCCTTTCCTCCCTCTTTACCCATCTTTTCCACCTTTCTGTTACCTCCTCTCCTCATCTTCCTCCTTGTGCTGCTGTCCCACTGCTTTTGGCCTTCTGCTGATGCTGTTTCATTGTCCTCCTCCTCTGTTTTCTGCTCCTTCTCCCCCTCCTTTTTGACTCACATGCGAAGCAAAAGTGAGTCTATGTACTGAGCCGTTTCGTCCGTCCGTCCGTCCGTCCGGGCGTCCGGGCGTAAAAAACTTAAACGTTGGATTTTTCTCGGAGACTATTAAGTCTATCAACACCAAATGTGGCATGATGGTGTATGATGACAAGCCTCAAAAAACGTACATAGTGACTTGACCTTGCTTCAAGGTCAAGGTCACAGGAGCCATAAATGTGGTCTCAAAAACAGTCATTTTTCCCTTTTTCCCAATTTTCTCCCACGTTATTGAGAATGGCGACCTTAGCTACAAGTGGTATATAGGTCAAAGCAAGCCCTATCTTTTGATACCAGTTTGGTTGACCTTGCTTCAAGGTCAAGGTCACAGGAGCTCTTCAAAGTTGGATTGTATACATATTTTGAAGTGACCTTGACCCTGAACTATGGAAGATAACTGTTTCAAACTTAATAATTATGTGGGGCACATGTTATACTTTCATCATGAGACACATTTGTTCAGATATCATCAAGGTCAAGGTCACTTTGACCCTTATGAAATGTGACCAAAATGGGGTAGTGAACCACTAAAAGTGACTATATCTCATGGTAGAAAGTGCCAATAAGCACCATTGTGCTTCCTATGTCTTGAATTAACAGCTTTGTGTTGCATGACCTTGGATGACCTTGACCTTGGGTCAAGGTCACATGTATTTTGGTAGGAAAAATGTGTAAAGCAGTTCTTTGTGTATAATGTCATTGGTAGGTTTAGTTGTTTGACCTTGACCTTGAAGGTCACCTGAAGGTCAAGGTCATATAAAGGTCAAGGTCAAGCATGTGAGTCGTATGGGCTTTGCCCTTCTTGTTTCTGCTGCTCTTCCTCCTCCTCCTGCTATTTCTCCTCCTACCCCTCCTGCTCCTCCTCCCCCCTGCTCCTCCTTCTCTTTCTCTCTCTCTTCCCCCCCCCCCCCCCCCCCCCTCAACATTTTCATTTCCATTTAACCTAATCTCACATCATCCTTTCTTTCTTTCTTTCTTTCTTTCTTTCTTTCTTTCTTTCTTTCTTTCTTTCTTTCTCAGCCCCTCCATACCCCTCCTTACCCCTCACCTCTTCCTCAGCAGACTATTCTTCTATCCTGTCTCATGCCATGTTTCTTGTACATTTCATCCTTTTTCCAAACAGGAACCAGATCAGACGCCTTGCCTACGAAGGAAAGATGTTCATCGTTCATGTCAATGCAGCGGATGATGAGGATACCAACCCCAAGAAGGTAGGATGTGTTGTAGTTTGCTGTCATCACTGTCTTCCAAATTGAATGAGAGAGAGAGAGTTAACAGTCATGTATTACATGCCTCAGTGCAGTGAAGGAGGATTCTCCTACTGTTGAGTGTCTTTTGTACTGCTGTTTCCAGAGAAGTAGGCTAGATTGCTAGCTTCATGTTGTGTGCTGTGTCTCTTGCCTGTATCAGGGTTGGGTGTTGTGGGACAGGGATGCTAGGGTTTGCTGTTGCCGCTATGGTGGAAGTTGTGGTGTTTTCTCTCATTATATTTCTATCATCTATGAGAGTTGTGACAAAGGGGGGGAAAATGTCTTGAGCTTCTAAATTAAGGATACCTTTTCATTATAATCAAGCGATTGAAATAGGAAACTTGAGTTTGGTGTGAAGTTTGGATTAACTGTGTGATATACTGATGGCATGATTTTTAAATTGGCTGCATTTTGTATGGAATGTCATTCAACATGGTGATGCATTTGTTTGACACTAATTTCAATTTTCAAAGGGATTTATGGTGGTTTGGTCATGCTATTGCAATGCTTTATTCTGTAATGGAAGTCAGTCTGAAACAATGAGTTTCATGTTGTCTGAATAGTTCAAGAGTGTACTTAATTGAAACTGTTCCTGCTGATCATGTGACAATGAGTACAGAAGTTACAGCAATGGCGTGTAATGGTGTAGAGGGCTACAGATGTGCCTAAACTATTGCCCTCGCATGTCAACTAGCACTGATAAAAGTTCACAAGATCATGAAGTCCAAATGCACTGCACCATCATCAGAGCACCAAACTGTCTTCTTCTGACTCAATGAAATTGTTTGCAGATCCCCACCCCACTAATGTGACCCATGTTCCATCTCAAGCAGCATACAGGCATTTCCATACTCTCTCATCGACCAAGTCATGAAAACATAGCCTTTCTTCATGTCCTCATTTATTGATTATCATTTGCATTTGCAATGTGGGCCTACACTTTTAATTGCTCTTCTTTTTGTTATTTCATTTGTCATTTTAATTGGAAATATGTTGAAGGAGTGAATGCAAAAATATATGCTTTATTAAGTTTGTGAAAATTGAAGAGAACATGTAAAAAAAAATCAATGTCTAAAATTTTCATGTCAAAATTTTGATTAACATGCCAAGCTGAACATTGAATAGACATGGAACTGGGTCTGCTCTCTAGACCAGATGGGAAACTCCTGTCTAACATGCCCTGTTGTTCTGTTTTCTAGCCCGGATTTCTCTGCACAGGACCGACTGGCGTATCTGTCATTTCTCCCTCCATCTTACAATCTTATATTTCCTTCATCTTACATTCCTTCCCGTCCCCTTACTTGCTGACCACCTCAGAAACTTTGTCCATCTCTCCAGAGCTGTTGAATTTTGTCCTGCACCAAACTTGGCACTGACTACAATTTAAAAAGATTAATTAATCATTTCTTATCTTAAACTTCAAATCTTCTTATTTGATAAGCATATTTTTTCAATCTCCCTTTATTCATATATTTCCTTTAAACAATATTACTAAACAAATCATATAAGGTATAATGCACTTAACAGTGTGAAAACGAGTATGTGGCAGCATGTGTTGCTATACACTTTTGATAAGAAGGAAAGTGCACAATATAAACTGCAAGTTTCATGCACATGAAAAGGTAACACTTTGCATGGAGTCAGGTGCTTGTTTGGTGAGAGGTGGCAAGACTGATATGTTCTGCTGAGGTGTTAGACAAGGCTTTCTCAGTGGTCAGAAGCAAGTGAGCTTTGGAATGCCGGAGGGCTGATGGTGTTACTGATTATTCCATGTCTTTCTATGTTCCCACTAGCGCAAGAAGGAGAAGGTGACTGGATGTCTTGTTTCTGGGTTGGGTGCCGTCAGCAAGGCTTGGCGCACTCATTGCACGTGCTTGTAGCGCCTGTAGCTATGTCTGCAGACAGACTGTCCATTTCCTGATGGATGCTTTGTCCTGCTTGTGTTAACAATGCCAGTGATACTGTTTTGTGTTCATGTTTGTCAAACTTCGTGGTTGCTCAGGCTTGAGTGGTTGTCTGTGTGTGGTTGTTCTGTTACTCTTCAGTTTCAGTTTAATTTATGGATTAAATGAAAAAATACATGAAAAGAGCCTGTGAGAATTCTAGAATTGTCAAAAAGTTAATAAGTTGTTTTTCCCCTACATATTTTTAAGCTTATGTTTTGTGTGAATATGCTGAGAAATGAATTTTGTTATACCTTAAATTCCTCCATAAATGTTTAATCCTATGTTTTCCCTGTCGCTGTTAAATGTACTTGATTACTATTATTGTTTTTGTGAATACATGTAAATGCATGTTGTGGCAGATTTTTGTGGACAATCTGAATGATGTCATCCTTAAAACATGATTTGTCCTTAGAAACTTGTGTAGGATCCTCCCCTATTTAAACTTCTTGGACCCTTTTTTAGTAGTTACACACCCCACTCCCATCTCCCCACCCTACCCTCTCCGAATCTGTAGTTGCACTTTGAAATGATAGAATGTTGGCTTGGTATTCTAGATAGGATCAGGGGTTCACATTACTGGGAGTTACATGAAAGAATAGACTGTGTAGAAATGGATACTGTTTCTATAGGAAGATTGGTGTGAAATAAAAATAAACTGACGAGTAATTAACTTTGTTTAGTGGTAGAGCGGTAAATATAGAGATTGATTTTTAGGAAGTAGGGGGGTGGGGATGGTTTTAGAATTTGTTTTAGATTTTCCTCATGTTGACTGATAATCATTCCAGATTTGATGTCTCTAAATTCAATCATTACTGAATTGAAATAGCTGTGTGGTTTACTATTAGATTAGTATTACTGTTTGCACTGCGATCCATGAAGTAGACCCCTGTTGAAGTGGCGTTTAACATATGAGTTGTGTAATTGGTGTGCGTTCAATCACTGTAATTTTCTCTGGTGCTTGTATTTTGTGTTGAGGGCAGGGAACTTCAGCCACATCTTATTTGATTTGTTTTGCTGGTTGAGTTGTTCTCAGAAGTACAAGTTGATACCATAAGAGTATAAGGAAAGAATTATGATTAAATATAATTATTTTCTTCATCCTAATACATATTTTTCAAGGTCTGCATTTGAAGGTTTATATATCTTAAGTTATTTTCTCTGAAAAGACTTTTTGAAGATGCTGAAAAAATTGTTTTGAACGAATGGCCCGTACACTTAGCATATGGAGTTGTTGGAAGAATACCTAACCAACCAAAAATATAAAAAGATTCCATCTCTCACAGATAATGATAGGTGAAACAGGAGGAAGATACTCTTCTATCTTTAGAAGCCAATTGTTGCTTCCTATCCTGATATAGAGTGGCTGCTTTCTGGTTGGTTTTTCCCAATGCAAAGATGGAAGTAGCACAGTTGGCATTGCATGGAAAGGTTCTGCATGAAAACAGGGCACTGATCTTCACACTGTTTCACTTTCACTTGTCTCTCTGTGGGGTGAACTGGACTCTGCAGCTGAAGGGGATGGAAATTGCAACTTTTGGCTTTGTACCTGTATTTATACCTTGGTACATATGCAGAAGCAGGGAAAAGAAGATTGCTTGGCCAGCAAAATATCCTTTGCCATATAATCTTGCTTGGCTTGAAAAAAAAGTATCCAATTACTTACAGAAGCAATGAAGAAATGGGGGCTTATGCACTTTAACCCAAAATTTATTTTGCTTCCAAACTGATAACTCATGTCTCGGTACCTTCTGCCATGTTGGTTTGACAGAACTGACCAAGAAAAAGTTTAATGCTGACAAAAGTCTGAACATAATGAAGTTGTGTTATGTCTCTGTAACACCTTTCAGATAACTGAAGTCTTTGTCTCAGTGCATATAATAAGCAGATTCTAAACAAGGAAAAAATGTGGAACACGAATGCCCTGATTTCCTGGAGATGGAGCTGGAAAACTAAGTGCTTGTCAACTTTGTATCAGACTCTCCACTTTGAGGAAGATGTTTACGAACATGGGACACTGCCTTTCCTTGCAGAAGGCGGTGCCCACAGGCTTCAAGTGCCAGACAAACAGTGCCTGCAAGTACCTCTGGCGCTGTGCGGTGGAACAGCAGCTTTTCTTCACGTGAGTGGACAGCCCCTAGCTAAGACCACTCTGGCTGCTTATTGCACGATGGCTGCTTTCTGGTCAGAGGGAGAGGTGGCAGATGCCAACTTGTCTAATCCAAATACCTTGAGGCATGCACTCTGTGCACTGCACATATTGAGAGTTTGATAGGATTCAGTACTGCATTTAAAGTAAGTTTTGATCATATTGTTCTGTTAGTGTTGGGTTGTCTCTCTTTCTCTCTGTGGGTTAGGAATGAGAAAAGACCCACTTTGTCTTCCTACATAATTTGTAAAAGCCAAATGATAAGAGAAATCATGCCTTGACTTTCTCTTATTTGAAGCTGGCCGCAGTGCTCTGAGGGCCTGCTCTAGAAACAGACTTCCAGGGCACGCCCCAGCAGCCAGGGCTGTGTCACACTCCACTGCTCCTTTACTCCTTCTTTTCATGGGTTGCCCTTGAAGTCGAATCAGTTGAATATTTTCTCTCAATGTACAGGATGATTTATCTGTTTGATTTCTCACTTTGTTTGATGTGTGTTTTCATTGTTTTGGAAATGCATTTTCAGGAATTCCTTTGAGAGAAACTTTTGTGCCAAGAAAGTAAAACTAAGTGCCCTACATTTGTATTGAAAGTTTTTTTCCTCCACTAACATAGAAAAAGATGCTTAGACCTCTCAACTACATGTTGTGGTGTAAATATTTAGAGATGTACTCACTAGTTTGTTTCCATTTAGTTTGAATTCCACCAAAGTCTTCACACAAATGTATGTCAATTTTGTTTTCCTTCTCATTTGATTTTAATTATTTTGTTGAAACAGGTGAATAACCTGCCAGCATGAGCAAATAGTTTGGCGTGACTAACGCGATAACTTTTTGTGTTGCAGTCTGTCCTCGTCCGTAAATGCCCCCAAAGTCCACTCTGGCGGCTCTCTCTTCACCCGAGGCTCTCGCTTCAGGTTCAGGTACTTTGCCCACCTGAAGAGGCCGCCCACCTGTCTTCCACACCTGTCCCTCTCACTTATCTCTGTCTCCTGTCTGTCTTGCCTTTCTATTGAACCCATCTTACATGTCTTACTCATCTGTGGTGATCATCCTTTTCCCACCTGACTAGTGGTGATGTCTGTCTTCATCTGTTGGCACTTTGCATGGCTGCCTGCATGACTTCACATATCATACAGTCGCCTGTAGTGTCTGTGTTCATAGACCAGCACCATTCAGGGTCTCATGTAGTCGTTTCATGGGTCATGGGCATAATGGTCCTCTTGGCATTATTGGTTTCTTCATTTAGCGGCAATTCCTCTACAGCCATCATCATTTGTTATATATCACTGTGGTTTTCGTTGAGGGTGTCATCTTTTTATGCAAAATGGACAGTTTCATCCTCATCCTCATTGTCTCATCATCATCATCATCATCATCATCATCATCATCATCATCATCAAGCTTGCAATGTCTTTCTATAGTCACTGCTCCATATTAGTTTGGCAGAAAGAAATTATCCAAATGAGTCAATACACATGAATTCCACAGAGAGAAATTATCCACAGGGTCAATACAGATGAAATCCCATTGCCCTCTGATATGACCTACTTACCAGCACCAACTTTTCATATCTTTCAAAAAGAATCATCACTGTCATCAACATCTTTGTTATCATGTACCTCAACTCCGGACCATGTAAAGATGCACTTATTTACTGCCTGCTTCTTGCAGTTGAATATTTTGGCACCCATGCCCTTTTCCTACACTACATCTACTTTATGACCTGTTTTCCATGTCTCAGATATTCAGAGGAAAAAAATCTTATACTTTGTAAATTAAATTTAAGCCTGTCTGTTTTTCAGCTGAGTTCAAAATGTACATCATCTGTGCAGTTAAATGCTAAGGATCCTGTAATGGTGCTTGAGTGTGTTTATTTCTCACACCAACTGTGTGTAGTGCATGCTACAGTCATGTTCAAAGTTATTTTTGCATGAGTAGCGATAGACGAAATGTATGGGGTCTTTTCTCCTCTCATGTCCTCTGCATTCTTGCAATGCTTCCATTACAATATGAGGGAACGTTGGCTCCATAGAGCTTAGGTATTTAATAAATGCACCCTGTTTGCAGTGGGCGATGCCAGGCAGAGGCCTATGCTGCCAGTGAGAACATTAGCAGAACTGAGCCCAGCTTCCCCAGGTAAGGCAACAGAGACTGGCTCAGCTTTACTTCAGAGGGTTACAGAAATGTCCTCCCTTCCCCCTGACTTTTGTCAGGATTTTCTACAACTTGAATGATATAATTGTATAGGATTGCAAGGGCTGGCAGGTTTCAAGAGATCAGGACGAGGTGGGAGTGGGGGACTACAGAAATAAAAGGAAAACCCCATATCCACAACTCATGTTATATTGTGTTCAGTTGCATCTTTTGTTTTGAATGTAATGCAGGTAATGAATTCTAATTAGTTCAACCTCTACCACATTTTGTTTGTCATGTAAGTAATCTGCCATTATGCATAAAGCAGCTCTATTTCTGCAACTGTGGTTTTAGCTCTTCATCCCTGACACTGCTGTATGGTGTGTAATGCTGTTTATACATACATGTATGTCTATGGTACCCAGAATTCAAAATAAGATCCTGCAACCACTTGTATCTAAACAGGTCTATCACTCAAGGTTCTTTATCGATAACATGAGGAAACATGTCTCTCTATTTCAAGCCATATTTTGCTGATATATGTTTGGTGCTTTGCTACAGAACCTCCTCATTGCCCAACTTTGGAAGGAAGAGCGAGACGAAGAAGGACCCCCATCTGTCGGAGACCCTCAGAGAAGGTAAGGTGGACTTTGACCTTTCCATTGCTGTGAGGCATGGATGAAGATGGGAGAAAGGAAGGAGGGATTTTGCATGGGTACTGGGACTTGCAAAGAGCACTGTCTTGATGTTGTACTGTGTTTGTAGTGAAACTGGGCACAACTCAGCGTGATGCGTATGGAAATATGATGGTCCTTTTTGGGTGAGATTTGATCACCTGTGCATCTGTGTCATTCAGCCACTTGTGTTTCAACTATCTGTTCATACATGCCGTGAGAGATGCAAAGAGTGTTGAAATACAAGGCCTTGACTAAACACTTGGAATGGGAAGGTTTCATGGTCCTCCTCCTCATCTCTGTTTCTGTCTTGCTCAGGTTGCCTCTTCTTCCTTCAGCCCTTTTTCCCTTCCTCTTCCTTTGTCTCTTTTTCTCTGTCTTATTTTTCTTCTTCACCTCCAAAACAGATCTTCTGCTATGAAAATAATGCACCAAAAACCCACACACAGAATGAGTTTGGTGTGAAACCAGAGCAGTGTCATTATACACACTCTAAACTCAGGAGGGTCTCAAGGGAATTTATTATGAGCACTGCACCCTGAAGTGTATGCTTGGATGTGGAAATTTGTGTTGAGCATGGGATGCTGAAGAACTTATTCACAGAACTCTGAGTATGATGCATGCGCATTGTGCCATTTCGTTCAACTCATAGTTTGACAGATGTGTAAGGGAAACTCATTCAGATGCTTTACCAAAAGGATTTTAACCTGATTTTTAAAGCTCTGTCTAATGTTGATCTCTTTATTTTCATGTTTTGACTTCATTTCCTGGTGTTGCAAGACTGTCTCTTTAATAGCTTCCAGTTTTCTTTCTGTATTGGAACCGGTATTTGGCACCCTCATTTTTCAATTTATTTTGTTTTGCATCAGTAATAAGTCAAAGTTGTATACATTACCACTGTTCATTTCTTTCTACCCCAGCTGATTGAAGATTTTATTCCTTTTTACAATTTCTATTTCTGAACAGAAGGTTACGACATTGCTTTTTTCCCCCTTTTCGGGGGTAATTGAGTTTTGTCTAAGTTTTGTTTATGTTTATGGGATTTGTCTTCTTCTTCTTCATTTTGTGTTTAGTTTTGAGATAGATTGTTGTCAGAAATTGATGCAGCTTTGAGCTGGACTGTTGCACTCATAACTTCACTCAAGGTTGCCACATGGTTGACCTTCACCTGTAGGTAACACAGATGTGTGGTTTGTGTTTGTAGATCGGAGGAAGTACAATGGTAAGTTTGGAGAACTTGCCTGCACCTGCGCCTTGCATACACTCAGGAAGAGTTTTGAAGTGAAATGTTTCCAAGTAATGTCGTGGATGCTTTCCGAGTGGGACTCGGCTTGACCTCTGTATTCAGATTAACAGTCGTCTGCTTCCTTTCCTGTGATCTGTAATCAGTGTGTAAATATCATAACTGATGTCTGCAGCATTTTGTCTAAACCAGGAATAGTTCCAGAGCTGATTCATAACTCTGTTGCATTGGTGTGGGGTGTGAAACATGTACGTGCATACCCATCACGTGGCAGAATGCAGTTTTGAGAAAATGATGAACAGCATGGATTTGATCTAAGTAACTTCTCTGATCAGAATTCCGTGTTTTCCAATGTGCAGAAAGATTCCTGGAGACCCATCTAGTTTGTTTGTTTTGGGTCCATTTTAATTGTTGCCAAACTTCATTGAGATACTCTGTGATAACAGCAGTACTCCAAAGTGATCATTAGCTGCACTGCTTTTTACATCAAAGTGTGCCATTTGGCTAAGGCATTTGTGAGCTTTTACCCCTCTAAGATAATTTTCTCCTGGCAGCTACTTTGCAGCTAATAACCCAGTCCACCCATAAGCTGTCAGTGCATTATGTCCACTGTTTGTTTTGAACTGCTTTAATTTTTGGCTTGTAAATGAAGTCATTCATGACAGCAACTTTTGAAATTTGATTTGCTTTTTCCATTTTTGAAGAGGAAGACTCTGTTGTTTCCACCGGTAAGCAGTGTAGAGCAATGTAGGTTGTGGAACTAACTGCTGTTGCTTGTAAGGCAGCTAAACCCATCTTTGTGCCATGTTGGTGAGGTCATTGCCAACCAATCACTCTTATGCTGCTTCTCTCTAGTCTATCTTCATGG
>JAWQFJ010020122.1:20000-112500 GCA_034096865.1 Theodoxus fluviatilis | reverse complement strand
ATACTGAAAAATGAATTGTACTTCTCAGCTAATTTGACACAGATTTAGAAAAAAAAGTATTGCTACATGCAGTAAAAAAAAATTTTTTGAAATGTGAGGCCTTTTTCGTGAGTGTTTTTCCTTGCATTTGTTTGGCTTTGCTGTTTGCCATCACTGTAAGCTTGTGTGGAGCAAAGATAACAGCCAAGCTTGCCCTGCCTTTTTGCAGGAAATTCCCCTTTACCATCACACCTTTCAGTGGGGTTGGCTTTGCTGCTGGTTGCAAGCTTGTCACAACATTTGACTTTTTCAGCATCACCTGAGCTTGTGCCTTATACCTGTCTATTGGAGTGAACTTTCAGTTCTTACTTTCAGATTTGCACTCATCATCCTTATGTTTCTTTTTATAATTTTGCTGGGTGTATTGGTTTCATGGAAAATATTTTTTGATTGACATGTATTGATAGAAGATATTTGCACATGATTATGAGATGACATTGTGCTTATGTAGATAGGATATTTTAATTGGCAGCTGGTACAAAATGACACTTTCATGTGTGTTATGATTATATATTCAAGCAAACATTTACACATCTGGAAAACGAGAAATTAGTTTTCTGAGTCAAAAATTGACTTGACATTAGTAAAACTGGTTTTTAATTTGAAACATGCATTTACTTTCTGTCATTATATGGAAAGAATATAAATGTTTGATACTGAAGTGTTTTGGAGTACTAAACGCTTAAAAATCTGTACCTCAGTGGAAGGAAAGTCATTTATATTTTTATAAACCCATACATATGCATGTAATGGACATCTCACTACATTTACATTCAGTAATATTCTCCACACGTCACATCACATTGCATGACTCTACAGGCCTCATGGCCCAACCTTGTCCACGGTACAGTTCTGGACATTGTTACAGAATCTGCAGTGGACGTACCAGCACAGCCTCCAGCAGACACGGAACTGCCAAAGAGTCCAACAGTGAAGGCTCCCCTGGCTCCAGCAGAGATGTACATGGAGAAGAAACAGGTAGCCCCTGCAATGAGTGCACTGCCCCCGCCCCTCAAGCAGAACGGCAGCATCCCTGTGGCGGCTTCCATCGAGCAACCTGACCTGGACATCTCCCGCTCTTCCTACAACCCAAACCAGACCATTGATGATGAGGACGAGGATGAGGATCAGGATGACTCCAAGCCCAGCCTGGAGGAGCAGCTTATACAGCTGGAGGAGGAGATCAAGAGAACAAACGTGCCCCAGGCTGAGCAGAACCACACAGAGGCCACCCACCCGCCAAGCACAGCTGCAGTCCCAGCTGCCACTGCCGCTCCAAGGAAGAAGTCGGGCGGCTGCTGCCGTGCGTTCATGGTGGCTCTGTTCTCCCTGATGCTGGTTCTCATCATTGTCTTTGTCGTCCTGTTCTTCACGCCACTGCAGCACCCCATCCTGACCACAATGAGGAAGGAGCTTCACTTCCTGGAGCCAGCCCGGGACTTTATCCTGAAGCAGGTTGATGCAGCCAAGAAGATGTTCAAGTAAGATGATTGGATCGGCCATATCTGGGACAGGAAACGACATTGACTCATCCAGGCAGTGGAAAAACCCTTCATGCCTTGATGTTCGGCAAAGGGTTACTCGACACCCAGGATAGAAGAGGAGAGAGAGAGAGAGAGGCTTTATGTCAGGAAAGAAGAACACTGACTTTGGCAATACTATCATGTTGTGAAGAAAAATGATAAGCACTTTGCCTTTAAGGTCAAAGGTGGAGTGATTCATTTACACCAGGTTGACTGAGACTAGTTTTTCTGTTTGCCTTGGTTGATGGGTTTGGCTTTTATAGCATTTTTTGCGATGAGGAAATTGAACTGGGCAAGTTGGGATGGAGAGAAGAGGGATGAGGGCTTTCAGCACTGGAGCATTGCGCTGTATTTGAGTCACTGTTATACATACTATCACCAAGACGCCTTTATTCCTTATCTTTTTAAACTTTAAATATGTATCTTTATGAAATCCGAATTGAAACTCAAATTTCAGTAAGGTATATTTACATATGGTGTCGCAAAAGGATATCAAGGTTTCCCTTTTCTGTTATGCATTCCTTGGCCTTATGCATGCCAGTTGAGAGTCAAAGTGTTTTGAAGGATTAAAGAGGAGAAAAAAAAAGAAGAAAAAATGCTGACCATTTTTTTTCAGGAGTCTCAAGTAATCTATTTAAGAAATAGAAGTCCCATTCATTATGTTGAGAAAAAAAGGTTTATTAACATTTTTGTCTTGATCTATTTTGATATGCTTATATGACTATTGGCATGTATACTCCAGAATGTTGCATGGCATTGAGTTTGATTTTTTTTTAAGTTACTGGCAGTGGACAGCAGCTCAAAGTTTACCTTTTTGTCGTTCTAGACTATGTTTTCTTCGTTATTTTGCTTTTTGCAATCATACCAGCTTTTTTTTCCTTTCCTTTTTAACAACATGGCTTTTCTTAACAAAACACTCAATTCAACCTTTGGTGATTAGAATGTCCTTTATATGGTAAGGCTGTGCATGTTCTCTCCTGATGTTTACAAATTAACATTCGTCTCTGCCTTCTTTCTATTGTGGCTAATTGCAATGATACACCAGCAAGCCAGGAAGCACCCAGATGCTCAAATCGATGCTCCAAGTGAAACAAATGACAGAACCTGCAGAGATTTGAAGTCGTTGGTGTAGATCTTTTGATGGTAGTGGTATGCATTGCTTCTGTACATTTCTGCCTGGATTGATTTTGTACAATACTTAGAGCGAGGCAAAGCATTTGACTGGGGAGTAAAACCTTGGAAACTTGCTCAGGTGCAAGAGACAGAGGGGGAAAGCAGTGGACTTCTTAGACCAGCACTGAGTCTTAGTGGAGTGGAACAGTGGACAGTGGTGGTGGGAATCTTTTCATGGCGTCTCATCCTGGTAGTGTTTTGTTGCACAGTGCTTTGCAGTTCGCTGACGTAACACATAGTTTGCTTTTTTTCGTCACAGGATGAGATCCATACATGAAAAGGTCTTACACATGAAAGGAATTTTTTAAAGTTTTAAAAGACAAACCAGCTGGTAGAAGGAAAAAAAGAAGAAGAATGGGAATGAAGTCAATTTTGAAACCCTACTCATCAGTAAATTCATCAAGAACAAAAAAAAATGAGCACTCTTGAACAGATGTCACCTCTTGAGATAAATTGTGCAATGAATTGTACATAGAAATGATACAAAATTATATTTTATTGAAGATATTTTGACACATGGAGTGTGGTGAGAATTCCCTCTGACTTGAACTGTTAACTGGATATTTGCCCCCTTCTATTTGTTGCACTGTCAGGCTTCAATCGTTGATTTGTTGTGCTGTGTCATTGTGTCAGAATCTGTTCTTGGAATCAGAATTCTTTCTTGTCTTGCACATTCTACTGTGGTCTGGAGCCAGCTGGACTTTCTCGTGCATAACCGTCATGCAGCAAAGTCCAGGCATAGAGTCTTGTCTTTTCTGTGGGTTTGGTGTTGTCTGTGTGCACCTGTAGTTCCTGTACATACCATGTCAAACTGACTATTTAGTTCCATAGCTCCAGGATGTGGTACAGCAGGGTGTGGATTTCGTGTAGGAGTTGCCAATTATCATGTCACGTCATGTCATGTCAATTATGTGGTGTAGTTTGCAGGCATGGCAACACAATCGCAGGTGCTTCTTGTAAGACTGCACATATTTGTAGATACCATATCACTGGCATAATGGGCTCTCTACAGGTACTCATATGAATTTTTTTCCCCAGTTATCAAAAGCCTACTGAACATTTCATGAGAAGATTGATGTCACTCGCCAAGACACCCTAAATGTATGAGCCAATATGTAGAGGCCTACCTTTTGCCCCTGTGGAACCTTTTGAAGGCATCTCTGTACCTGGCATGAATCTAGTAATGCATATCAAATTGTCAACCATTGGATACTATGTTAGCCTGGTGAATTAGATGTCGATTGTTGTGTTGATCATGTTGTGCATTGTTTTACAATTCAGTGTTGTTAACTGTTACTCTCACAGAGGTTTACTTGTGGAACCAGATATGTTGACAAGTGTAGCAATGAGCAGGAAATGGCAATGTCTTTTTGTCTTGCAGTTTTTAATGAATTATTTGGCAATTTGCAGGCTTAAGGAAGCTCTCTTTTACCAATATTTCTGTGACCAATCCATCCATAAAATTCTACCTTTTAATATGGTTATTGTTTTCATGTACTGATGATAAACGACCCATTTAATAAGTGCATTTTTGATTTTGTGAAATAATTTTGCTAATTTGAAACTGAACATCAAAGATGTGACACATTTCTGTCCTCGTCTTTAAATGTAGATGATTATTTTTATACGCCATCACACTTCACCCTGATGTAGAACTGCAGCAACAGTTGTCATCATCTCTCTGCATGTCTTCATTGGAAACAACAGGTCATTCATCAGTCTGCCCTAATCTCAACTCACATTGTCTCTCCTTCCCCCCTCTCTTTCTCTCAAACCACCATATTGAAAAATGGCTCTGGGTCACTCTATGGCATGCGAAGATCACCGCTTGCATCAAGGTGGCCCAATGATGACAAGTAAAACCAGGAGGACGTGGAATGAAAAATCTTTGGCACTACACCTCCAGCAATAATGACCTTTTTTGATTAAATGATTTTTAACATAACCTCCATACACATCTTCAGTGTGGAAGAGTTAAATGAATAGGGCTGCATGTCGACACAAATTCTCTGTAGGAAATCAGGGTTTTGCTGTTTTATCTGGCAGTTGTACAAAGACTATTTCAGTTAGCTGCATTTTGTGGTGAAGGATGAGCAATATCACCTGTGACTATTAAAAACAAAAAAATTGCCTTTTAGAAATTATTGTGGCAAGAGATGACATTTTATCATGCTCTTTTACTCCATTTCATGTTTACTTTTGTTTTTAGCCATTTAAATTTTCAACTTTGATGCTTGCCTGCACATCAATTTCATCAGTGGACCATGGGGAGGGAGAAGACTTGTGTTGTAACATTCATGTGGCATTTAACTGCTGTGTCAGGTACTAGCTGTTGGGGTCATATTTACTCCAACACAGGCATCTCTTGTACAGAGCTTGGGACCAACTTGGCTTCTCTTGGATGTCCCCCAATTTGGTTGTGCCCTTTTTAGTGTCTGGCAAGTTTTGTTGTGTCTTCTTACAGCTTGGTTACACTGTAGGTATATACAATTTCTACAATAAAGTTCTACCAGTCTGCCTTGAGTTAAGTTATCATGAGTTGACTGTGCTCACATGCTGTGATAGATGACCAACTATTGAAATAAACAAGAAGGGCGTAAGCCCACACGACTCCAATGCTTAAAAAAAATAATAATGCTTTTACACAAAATAAGCTTAGCAGATACCTTGTTCTAAATCAACTTTGTGTTTCATGTTGGGAAAGAACCTGTCCACAAAACAAAAAGAAGAAGGCCAACAGCCTCCATCTTGAATTGGTTTGACCTCACTTGTGATGTTATCAGAATGTGTGATGTCATCAGTACCTCCTTCTTAGGCCTATTGTACATGACTCTGTTATTGAAATCTTTTTTTATATTGTTCTAATATATTTTTTCAACTCTGACTTTTTAATATTATCACTTCCAATAAAGTAATTTCAATAAATAAGACAAAAACACAGACAAACACCAAAATCCCTTCTTTCATAAACAGTTGTTTTCTGATTTTAAAAATGTGAACTAGCTATCAATTTCACTGTTTCCATTTCAAACTTCTCACTGTTTTCAAATGGGTCACAGCGACCTTGACGATATATAATCACATTTGACCTAGTATGAAAGTATAACGTGTACTACAATGTTATGAAGTTTGGAAGAGTTATCTTCCATAGTTCAGGGTCAAGGTCACTTCAAAATATGTATACATACAATCCAACTTTAAAGAGCTCCTGTGACCTTGACCTTGAAGCAAGGTCAATCAAACTGGTATCAAAAGATAGGGCTTACTTTGCCCTATATACGATATATATAGGTCAGGTATCCAATCTCAAAAACTTCAGAGAAAATTGGGAAAATGTGAAAAATGGCTGTTTTTTAGACAACATTTACGGCCCCTGCTATCTTGAAGCAAGGTCAAGTCACTATGTATGTTTTTTGACACCTTGTCATCATACACCATCATGCCAAATTGGGTGTTGATAGACTTAATAGTCTCCGAGAAAAATCCAACGTTAAAGTTTATCACGGACGCCCGGACGCCCGGAAGCACAACACGGGTGAGTACATAGACTCACTTTTGCTTTGCATGCGAGTCAAAAATCAAAGGAATCTGATGGCAAGAAATGGTGGTGGTTGCTGTGGCGATAGAGACTAACTTTATTGTCAAGTATACAAGGTAAATATGATAAATGTCCTGACTTTCACCCCTAGTTGTCACATGGGCACCACCTTTCTCCCTGTGGGTTGGGGGTAAAAATAGATCCCCTAATCGTTGTATGAGGTCACACACAAAAATAGTTGTGGTTAAGGTAACATGACAAAACCAAAAAGGTTTGGTGAGTTAGAACCACTTACTTTCACTGAAATCACTATTAAATAAGCCCATGAAAATTGATTTCCTGAGTGCTCATAGGACAGGGAAGATGGACCTCACAATTCATTGTTTATTGTCAAATAATTTTTATTTATCTTTTTTTTTTTACACATGGGGAAAAGTTCAGGGTTGGCAGAAAAAAGGGTCAATAAGGTTCCTGTAACCACAACTTTTTTTCTTTTTGGAGGGGGCTATGGCAAATGACTAGGGGAGTGGTGACTTGCTTTAACCAGCTTTATTGTCATGATCACTGGCTTTCAATATCCTTCAAAGGCTGATAGGCACCACCCAAAGTACATGTATATTGGCATATTGTTGGTGCAGCAGAGACTTGCTCCAAAGGTACCAGCTCCACTGCGGAGCATGCATACTACTGGACCAAGTCATTTGCCTTGGTGATAACGATTACAGTGTGGGTGATGATCTTGATGAGGACAACAGTAATGATGATGATGGAAGTGGAACCTCCCTATGAGAATCATGAAAAAACAAGAAGGGCAAAGCCCATACGACTCACATGCTTGACCTTGACCTTTATATCACCTTGACCTTCAGGTGACCTTCAAGGTCAAGGTCAAACAACTAAACCTACCAATGACATCATACACAAAAAAATGCTTTACACATTTTTCCTACCAAAATACATGTGACCTTGACCCAAGGTCATCCAAGGTCATGCAACACAAAGCTGTTAATTCAAGACATAGGAAGCACAATGGTGCTTATTGGCACTTTCTACCATGAGATATAGTCACTTTTAGTGGTTCACTACCCCATTTTGGTCACATTTCATAAGGGTCAAAGTGACCTTGACTTTGATGATATGTGAACAAATGTGTCTCATGATGAAAGTATAACATGTGCCCCACATAATTATTAAGTTTGAAACAGTTATCTTCCATAGTTCAGGGTCAAGGTCACTTCAAAATATGTATACAATCCAACTTTGAAGAGCTCCTTGACCTTGAAGCAAGGTCAACCAAACTGGTATCAAAAGATAGGGCTTGCTTTGACCTATATACCACTTGTAGCTAAGGTCGCCATTCTCAATAACGTGGGAGAAAATTGGGAAAATGTGAAAAATGACTGTTTTTGAGACCACATTTATGGCTCCTGTGACCTTGACCTTGAAGCAAGGTCAAGTCACTATGTATGTTTTTTGAGGCCTTGTCATCATACACCATCATGCCACTATTGGTGTTGATAGACTTAATAGTCTCCGAGAAAAATCCAACGTTAAAGTTTTTTACGCCCGGACGGACGGACGGACGACACGGCTGAGTACATAGACTCACTTTTGCTTCGCATGTGAGTCAACAATTGATACGAAATGGAAGGAGACATGGCAGGATGCGATGCAGCATCTGCGTCTGCCTCCAGAGGTAGTCACGTAACAGATCATCTTGCATAGAAGAATCCTGTATGAATAGTCATAAATATGTATGAACTTGAATGTGAATGCCAGATTTCACTGGAGACTGCAGAAGAGGGACCCATTTTAAGTTCTCCCTATATCTTCTGTCTTGCACCTCAAAGCTCGAGTTTGACTAAGAGATTTGTGGCAGATATACAATGTGTGCATCACAGCCTACTGAATTAGGGGTGTCCAAACCACTTGCCTGCTCGCCCCAGGTGAGTACAAATATCCTCTGGCAAGATAAAATTGCAGAGTTGCTCGCCTGACAAGCTAGTACAAGAAGGGCAAAGCCCATACGACTCACATGCTTGACCTTGACCTTTACATGACCTCTACCTTCAGGTGACCTTCAAGGTCAAGGTCAAACAACTAATCCTAGCAATGACATCATACACTATGAACTGCTTTACACATTTTTCCTACCAAATTACATGTGACCTTGACGGTCAAGGTCATGCAACACAAAGCTGGTAATTCAAGACATAGGAAGCACAATGGTGCTTATTGGCACATTCTACCATGAGATATGGTCACTTTTAGTGGTTCACTACCCCATTTTGGTCACATTTCATAAGGGTCAAAGTGACCTTCACCTTGATGATATGTGACCAAATGTGTCTCATGATGAAAGTATAACATGTGTACTACAATGTTATGAAGTTTGGAAGAGTTATCTTCCACAATTCAGGGTCAAGGTCACTTCAAAATATGTATACAATCCAACTTTAAAGAGCTCCTGTGACCTTGACCTTGAAGCAAGGTCAATCAAACTGATATCAAAAGATAGGGATTACTTTGCCCTATACACCATATTTAGGTCAGGTATCCAATCTAAAAAATGCTTTACACATTTTTCCTACCAAAATACATGTGACCTTGACCTTGGGTCAAGGTCATCCAAGGTCAGGCAACACAAAGCTGTTAATTCAAGACATAGGAAGCACAATGGTGCTTATTGGCACTTTCTACCATGAGATATAGTCACTTTTAGTGGTTCACTACCCCATTTTGGTCACATTTCATAAGGGTCAAAGTGACCTTGACCTTGATGATATGTGAACAAATGTGTCTCATGATGAAAGTATAACATGTGCCCCACATAATTATTAAGTTTGAAACAGTTATCTTCCATAGTTCAGGGTCAAGGTCACTTCAAAATATGTATACAATCCAACTTTGAAGAGCTCCTTGACCTTGAAGCAAGGTCAACCAAACTGGTATCAAAAGATAGGGCTTGCTTTGACCTATATACCACTTGTAGCTAAGGTCGCCATTCTCAATAACGTGGGAGAAAATTGGGAAAATGTGAAAAATGACTGTTTTTGAGACCACATTTATGGCTCCTGTGACCTTGACCTTGAAGCAAGGTCAAGTCACTATGTATGTTTTTTGAGGCCTTGTCATCATACACCATCATGCCACATTTGGTGTTGATAGACTTAATAGTCTCCGAGAAAAATCCAACGTTTAAGTTTTTTACGCCCGGACGGACGGACGCCCGGACGGACGGACGAAACGGCTCAGTACATAGACTCACTTTTGCTTCGCATGCGAGTCAAAAATTGAGAAAAAGCACTTCGATGCTGCATCCAACTGTTGGACTTCTTTCCTCGGTTCCGTGACTTGATTACGACAGTCATGTCCTCTGCTGTGGTATTCATGATAACACACCACCAGACTTCCTGTCTTGAAGATTCTTGGTTTGCAAGAACAAATCTGATCTTCAATGGATGCTTTTGTTATATGTATACAAGTAAGCCACTGCCAGTAAAAAGCGGAAACAAAGCAACCAAGAAAAGAAAAAAAGACACAGAATTTGAACATGAAAAACAAAACAATTCAAGATATTATGCTTCAGACAGGCTGGTAAAAAATCTTGGAGGCTTGAACACTTCATGTGAGCATACTTTTTTGACACCGCTGTGAATTGACCAGTGAACCTGAAACCATATCAGGGGTCTGAAGCTTTCTGGATTGCAGAGTATGACTGTGCATGAGAAACAAGGTTATGAGAAACAAGGTTATGAGAAACAAGGTTATGAGAAACAAGGTTATGAGAAACAAGGTTATGAGAAACAAGGTTATGAGTACAAACAAGTTTTCAGGAAAACACCACATTTTCAGCACATTCTCCTTACATTTACATCACTGTAAAAGAATGTGACATTTCCTCCATTAATATACTGGGGGGGGTTTTCTTCTGAAATATACATGGATAAATGTGACTATGAATATACTGGGGGGGGGGTGTTTCTTCTGGAATATGCATGGATAAAACAATATTGTGGTTGAAATCTTATTTTGTCATTTTTCATACTTAAGCTTTGTTTTCTCTTGCATGGTCGCATATTGTCTGCATAGAATCTAACAGGGAAAAAATCCTACACATAAACTGAAAAAACAGAGAGAGAGAGAGAGAGAGAGAGAGAGAGAGAGAGAAAGAAAGAGAGAGAGAAGGGGGGGGGAGAGAGAGAGAGGAGGAAGGAGAATTACAAGCAGACAGCTAACACTACTGTGGTCAACTGCTTCAACATAAAAATCCAGGTCTTGAGGCAACAACAAAAGCACTTACTGATGTAGTTTCTTCCAGCGCAGGGATTGTTTCTATGTTTCTCAATCAGGAAAATAATTTTTCAATAAAGCATCATATATATTCATATAAATATAAATTTTGTAATTAAAATACAGGAAAACTCAAAGCATTCTGCAAGAAAAATTATCTCAATGCTGTTATCATCACCCATAATGACAGAAGACAATGCAAGAAAAGAAACTGGAAATGGATCTATAAACCACAGAGGCAAAGGCCATTTCCAATGTGCTCCACAGTTTGATTAAAAAACAACAAAATCTTGGCAGACACAGGGAGATTCACACACAATTAGTCTGAAGGCAATGATGAGCAAACAAGGAGTTCCTTTCTCTTTCAACTTTATTCACAGGGTGATCAATGTACAATGAGGGTGAAGAACATGGATGATATCAGCTATTTCATTGTCAAGCAACATGTGGACATCAAGCAAAACCAAAAATCTAATACCCCAAAAACAAAAAAAAACAAAAACAAAGAAGAATTAAAGTGATATTATTTGGAGAGTAAAAATCTTAAACATCTACAAGACCCTTGACAAGATGCTGCAAGCACAAAAGTACATGAACTATCAAAAGAAAGACCAAAGCCAATGCGTTGACAATAGAAGCAAGGGTATGGCGGATGCCATGCAAGCTAAGTGTGGAGCCTACCTTTACACAACAGCACGGAGATGAGAGTTGTAACTACTGTGCATTAAGGGGGATGAGGAGGACCAGGGGCAAGCATTCAAGACATGCTGTCACGTTGCCCAGTTCCAGTCCAGCAGAGAGGGGGCAACCCCAGCATCAGAACTGGAGCACAACTCTCAACAACATCCAGGCCATTTGGCCTTGAGCTCACTCGCATGGAATCTCATCAATACCAACACAGGAAAATGTCAGCATCTGCGTTTGTAAACTGATGATACAGTGTTTACAGAAGGCGAGAGAAGCAGGTTGGTGTCTTTTGCATATGCTCCACTTGTTCTAAACCATAACGTGTCCACACACCAGATTATACCCACCCACCTACAAAAGAAAGGAGAAAAAAAACACCCCAAAACAAACAAAACACCACAACTCACTCCAACTATTTGATTGGTCTTTTAAAGTTTTCTTTCCCCTTGAATACTTCTTTCAAATACACAGAAAAGATGAAACTCCTGAAAATCAGTGAATGCCAGGCTGCTAGAACATAGCATTTTCTTTGGAGTGTATGAAGATCTCTTGGCACTCACATCTTTGTCCCAGAGAGAAACAAGAGCAAGAGAGAAGTCCCTAGCAAGTTTCCAACAGTGCAGATTTACGTCCAGAAGAAATATGGCGAGGAGAGCTGGGTGGCGGCGGCTGGAGAGGTGGTGACTGCGACAACCAGCCTGATGCCTTGGGCGCCCCCTGCTGGCAACAGCCTGTCATTTCATCTCGGCGCCTCCCGAGGCTCCCTCTCCACTGGGCGCCCCAGCACCAGCCAGTTCCAGCTTCTTCAGCTGCTTCTGCCGCATGATTTCAGCATCCCTACAACACAAGAAATGGGCAC
Organism: Theodoxus fluviatilis; assembly: GCA_034096865.1. Taxonomy (NCBI): domain Eukaryota; kingdom Metazoa; phylum Mollusca; class Gastropoda; order Cycloneritida; family Neritidae; genus Theodoxus; species Theodoxus fluviatilis. The sequence goes on along the minus strand of JAWQFJ010020122.1, from coordinate 100,388 downwards.
CATGAAATTATAGCAAGACACGTGCATCATCGAAGTACCATAAGACATGGGCGTCATTAAAGTTTAACAAAACATGGGTGTTATTAACTCATTCGAGATGGGGCATTTTGTCCCTATGTATACCATATCAGACGACACATTTCCACAATTTAGGGAAAAATAGCACCAACAAGAAGGGCAAAGCCCATACGACTCACATGCTTGACCTTGACCTTTATATGACCTTGACCTTCAGGTGACCTTCAAGGTCAAGGTCAAACAACTAAACCTACCAATGACATCATACACTAAGAAATGCTTTACACATTTTTCCTACCAAAATACATGTGACCTTGACCCAAGGTCAAGGTCATCCAAGGTCATGCAACACAAAGCTGTTAATTCAAGACATAGGAAGCACAATGGTGCTTATTGGCACTTTCTACCATGAGATATGGTCACTTTTAGTGGTTCACTACCCCATTTTGGTCACATTTCATAAGGGTCAAAGTGACCTTGACCTTGATGATATGTGACCAAATGTGTCTCATGATGAAAGTATAACATGTGCCCCACATAATTATTAAGTTTGAAACAGTTATCTTCCATAGTTCAGGGTCAAGGTCACTTCAAAATATGTATACAATCCAACTTTGAAGAGCTCCTGTGACCTTGACCTTGAAGCAAGGTCAACCAAACTGGTATCAAAAGATAGGGCTTACTTTGCCCTATATACGATATATAGGTCAGGTATCCAATCTCAAAAACTTCAGAGAAAATTGAGAAAATGTGAAAAATGACTGTTTTTTAGACAACATTTATGGCCCCTGCGACCTTGACCTTGAAGCAAGATCAAGTCACTATGTATGTTTTTTGAGGCCTTGTCATCATACACCATCATGCCAAATTGGGTGTTGATAGACGTAATAGTCTCCGAGAAAAATCCAACGTTAAAGTTTTTCACGGACGCCCGGACGCCCGGAACGGGTGAGTACATAGACTCACTTTTGCTTCGCATGTGAGTCAAAAAACTATACACAATAAGACTTTGAAATTGTCAGATTTAATTGTAAACATAATTTACTACACCATTAAACAAGAAGGGCAAAGCCCATACGACTCACATGCTTGACCTTGACCTTTATATGACCTTGACCTTCATGTGACCTTCAAGGTCAAGGTCAAACAACTAAACCTACCAATGACATCATACACAAAGAAATGCTTTACACATTTTTCCTACCAAAATACATGTGACCTTGACCCAAGGTCAAGGTCATCCAAGGTCATGCAACACAAAGCTGTTAATTCAAGACATAGGAAGCACAATGGTGCTTATTGGCACTTTCTACCATGAGATATAGTCACTTTTAGTGGTTCACTACCCCATTTTGGTCACATTTCATAAGGGTCAAAGTGACCTTGACCTTGATGATATGTGAACAAATGTGTCTCATGATGAAAGTATAACATGTGCCCTACATAATTATTAAGTTTGAAACAGTTATCTTCCATAGTTCAGGGTCAAGGTCACTTCAAAATATGTATACAATCCAACTTTGAAGAGCTCCTTGACCTTGAAGCTTAGGTCAACCAAACTGGTATCAAAAGATAGGGCTTGCTTTGACCTATATACCACTTGTAGCTAAGGTCGCCATTCTCAATAACGTGGGAGAAAATTGGGAAAATGTGAAAAATGACTGTTTTTGAGACCACATTTATGGCTCCTGTGACCTTGACCTTGAAGCAAGGTCAAGTCACTATGTATGTTTTTTGAGGCCTTGTCACCATACACCATCATGCCACATTTGGTGTTGATAGACTTAATAGTCTCCGAGAAAAATCCAACGTTTAAGTGAGTCAAAAAAATTAAGTGAATCACATTAACTCAACGTCCTATAAGGAATTTCACAACTACAAGCCACAGTCCTGTAAGGTTTCAGACAAAATGACACATAACACGGTTGGTTTGTTAAAAAAAATCCTACTTCTAAAATATTGTATGGATCTGTAAGAATTTTTGTGTGTGTGGTCAGAAATCAATGTCAAGGTCATCCAAGGTCATGCAACAAAAAGCTGTTAATTCAAGATATAGGAAGCACAATAGTGCTTATTGGCACTTTCTACCATGGGATATGGTCCTTTAGTGGTTCACTACCCCATTTTGGTCACATTTCATAAGGGTCAAAGTGACCTTGACCTTGATGATATGTGACCAAATGTGTCTCATGATGAAAGTATAACATGTGTACTACAATGTTATGAAGTTTGGAAGAGTTATCTTCCATAGTTCAGGGTCAAGGTCACTTCAAAATATGTATACAATCCAACTTTAAAGAGCTCCTGTGACCTTGACCTTGAAGCAATGTCAATCAAACTGGTATCAAAAGATAGGGCTTACTTTGCCCTATACACCATATATAGGTCAGGTATCCAATCTCAAAAACCAGAGAAAATTGGGAAAATGTGAAACATGGCTGTTTTTTAGACAACATTTACGGCCCCTACGAACTTGACCTTGAAGCAAGTCACTGTGTATGTTTTTTGACGCCTTGTCATCATACACCATCATGCCAAATTGGGTGTTGATAGACTTAATAGTCTCTGAGAAAAATCCCACGTTAAAAGTTTTTTATGGACGCCCAGACGCCCGGACGGACGACACGGGTGAGTACATAGACTCACTTTTGCTTAGCATGTGAGTCAAAAATAGGCCTTTCACCCAGCTCTCTTTCTCAGAGTGCCCACTGCTTGTTTCTTGGTTTAGAGCTCTATACAAAAAGTTAACTTAAAAAATGGCACAAAAACACACTGGAGAAATTTTGTGATAATTGTGTTTATTAGTCCTGAGTTACAATCAATATGAGCCTACAATGAACTACCGAGCAGCTGATGGCGAGGTCGACATAGTTTCAGCCAGCATGACAGCTTTGCTCTCATCCTTGCTCTCTGATACCTCATCATTTGCGAGAGGAAAATCACCACTATCATTATCATCATGAAAGGGATCATCTACATCAGTTCCTATCTCATACAAAGCATCCTCTTCAGCATCAGAACCCTCCTCTATAGCAATTTCCACTGGCTCACCCACCTCATGCTGCGATCCACGCTCCGCCCCCATCGCGGTTTACTTCGTGCCTCCTAGTGCATCGCTGATAAAGGTTATGGTCTGGCCGGGAAAGATCTGTGTGGATCTAAAGCTGGCAAACTATAGTACAGAGACTAATTGAAGACTAGACTAGTTCCCTAAACCATATTTTTCTTGTTGTAAGGGGGCAAAAATATGCTAATGTGGTAGGCTCATATGAGCCTACGCGCCGCGGGTGAGTTAACGATTCCTTGACATAACATTGACAATCCCGGGCTGTCGCAGCTCACATTGCTTGCTCCAGTTGCACCTGATTGAGCTGCATCTGAATGACGCCCATCACATTGAATGATTGGCGTCTTTGATGATTATTCCGTTGCCGTTCTGCCTTGCCTGAAGTCTACATATAGATCATGCAAACACTTCCTCTGGAAAGAGTTGCAGAAAATAATCTAGTCTCTACTGGTTTTACATCAAGTACGATTGATATTTGTGAAACAACTGCTTCAATGAAAGGATTGTTAGCAAACTCCTCCACAGTGTCTGACCATTTGGCAACATCATCCGATGACGGAGTGGAAATATTTTGCCCACAGGCCTGATAAACAGAGTGGAAATATTGTCCCCACAGGTCTGATAAACGGAGTGGAAATATTTTGCCCACAGGCCTGATAAACAGAGTGGAAATATTGTCCCCACAGGTCTGATAAACGGAGTGGAAATATTTTGCCCACAGGCCTGATAAACGGAGTGGAAATATTGTGCCCACAGGTCTGATAAACGGAGTGGAAATATTTTGCCCACAGACCTGATAAACAGAGTGGAAATATTGTGCCCACATGCCTGATAAACGGAGTGGAAATATTTTGCCCACAGGCCTGATAAACGGAGTGGAAATATTTTGCCCACAGGCCTGATAAACGGAGTGGAAATATTTTGCCCACAGGCCTGATAAACAGAGTGGAAATATTTTGCCCACAGGTCTGATAAATCACTTGTGAGGGTACAGGAAACCGTTACATCTTGCTGAGCCAACTCTTCGAGTCTAACATGTCTAGATCGAACCATTTTGATTTAAAAAAAAGAATCACTGCCTCAACCATAGTCAATGGAGAGTGCCCACAAAAAAATTGAGCAAAAATGCCAAATAACTCAGTAGAAATTGATCAAAATCTGTTTAGTTCACCTAGATGCACTAACCAAGCGGATGTAGCACAGTAATTTCCTTCAATCGTAGAGAGCTTCATGCCAGAGTAATCTCCCTTGGTTTCTAAGGCATGAATCACGCGGTTACAAGTGGCATAGGATTTAGCCTCAGGAGCTGTTAGGAGTTAATATGAAGGCTTTTGTAAAACTGGACAATATTTCACATTTTTGCACCACAATGAGAACAGGGGGCTGAAATAAAGCGCAGAAGGAAATTGTTTCTAGAAAGTCTCCAAAGCTCAATCCCTCTTTAGTCATTAAGGGAAATGGTTGAAGTTTGATAAGAAAGTTCACTGTATAACAGATTCTAAAGTAAAGTTGACAACTTATTCAAGGTTGAAAATTCTCAACTGGATAAATTTCAGCCACACCAAATGCATCCTCAGGTACTGATACCTGATCAACATAGTTCTTCACTGAATGATACAGTTGAAAGAAGTCCTTTGACAGATGAAGGCCATTCGTTTCTGTAAATGGAGGGATAGCAGGAAAGAAAGACATATCTTTATGCCAATCGTGCAGGATGAACACAACAAATTAATCTGCAGACAAACCCAGCTCAGCTGCTGGCTGGGGGAGTGAAGATTGACTCGATGCAGAACTTCGTGCTTGATTGTCTCCTTCAATCTCGCTGTCACCATCCCTCACCTCGGACACTCTAACTCCTCATCATATTCCTCAATGTCAGAGCCTTCTGTCTGCAAATTTAGGAAGTTTTCAAATGCTGACAAGCGCTCCCTCCATCTGTCATTTGGCTTTGCTGTCACTGCAAAGCACTGAAATGTTTTGGCATGCCATCTTGTCAACTGATGAAGCAGAGCTACCCCTGGCTTCGAAAATCTGTTTACATGGCAATACATGGGAATTAGGGCATTAGAGTTGCCTCCCCGTATCAATAGTTAGAGAAGCTACCTCATAGTTTTGAATTAAGTGTGGTGGGCAAGAGCAGCACATTTTCAAAGTGCGAATCCTTGATTGGGGACGTTTGTCTTTGAATGAGTTAAAAAACATGGGTGTCATCAAAACATAACAAGATATAGGTGTCATTAAAGAATAACAATAATAAGACATGAGTGTCGTTAAACATGGGTGTCATTAAAGTATCACAAGACATGGGTGTCATTAAGAATAACAAAACATGGGTGTCATTAACTCCTTCCCTGCCACGCCTGGAAATTTTCCGGGCCTCAAACTGTCAGAGCCTTGATATGTCCCAGAAAATTTCCGGGCATCTGACTAAGGGTTGGGATGGAAGGGAGACAACTACAAATGACTCGGTTCTCTCTTAGTTACTTCCCTTAGCTTTAGACTCATAAGTCCCAGAAAGGTTTATTTACATGCACCATTTTGAAGCATTTTTTCCCCAGTAATTCTGTTTGTTCTTGTCCTGGAAATGATGCAAAACTGAGGAAAATGGGTACCCTTATTCACTTGATTATTAACCCTTTTCTGACTACTGTCGCCAAATAAAGAATAGCACCCACCTCCTGGGGTTGCCAAAACAAAACAGCCAAAATATGGGTGGTGTTAGCAAAATAATAACTGCTTCCTTATCACTGGCTCAATCATCATGAAACTTTGGGATCTGACACAGAACTTATGTAGGCTCATCATCATGTGTTTTTTTCCCCATAGTTTCCATGGAAACTACAAGGCAGCCATATTGCAAAGGGGAATAATTACTGAAAATTTGTATTTAATCCTGTTCACAGCTGATTTGTATAACATTCACAGCCCTAAATAACTGTTTTTCACTCTAAAACATAAGTTTGACATATCTACAATACAAACAATGCAGTCAGTAGGAAATAATTTATTCAAAATAATTTAGACAGCTCCATAAATGCAGGAGTGCAAAGGCATCGAATTTGCAACATTACAGCACCAAGTAGGTAGTCCACATAACTAACTATAGCCTCTACATTTCTGGCTCAATCTTCTTGAAACTTTAGAATATAACAGGAAAATGGTTTATGCTTCTCATGCAAGTGTTTTTATCTTGGTTGCCATGGAAACCATGGGGCAGCCATATTGCAAAGGGGAATAATTACAGAAAAATTTGATAAAAATGCAAATCAAAGCTGATTTATACTAAAATCACAACAGCAATTTACTACTTTTCACTCAGAAACAAAGGTATGACATATTGGCAGCACATAAAACACATTCAGCATGGAAAATATTTGTTCATCATAATGTGGACAGCTGCACAAATGCGGTGGTGCAAAGGCATCGAATTTGCAACATTACAGCACCAAGTAGGTAGTCCACATAACTAACTATAGCCTCTACATTTCTGGCTCAATCTTCTTGAAACTTAAGAATATAACAGGAAAATGGTTCATGCTTCTCATGCAAGTGTTTTTATCTTGGTTGCCATGGAAACCATGGGGCAGCCATATTGCAAAGGGGAATAATTACAGAAAAAAAGGTTAAAAATGCAAATCAAAGTTGATTTATACTAAAATCACTGCTGCAAATAACTAGTTTTCACACCAACATACAATATAGGAAGTTTGCAGCACAAAATTACACAAAGGATTCTTGAAATGAAATGACATCACTAATGCAGCCCTTCCAACACCAGAAGTATTATTCGGTCTGCAGTAGAGCGAGTCTCCCTGGTCTAGTGGTTGTGCGCCATTTCTAATGGTTTATAAATATGAGATTCTTTTCATGCATAATGGATTATGTAGCACATAAAGATTATACATGCAAATGCAACATTCTTGCACTGATATTGTACTGTTGTAATGTCATTCATCTTGGAATTGCAGGGTAGCAAATGTAGCATGCACACACCCATCCCCCCCAGTGATATCATGATTGCTCAGTCAACAGCACATGAGAGAGAATCAGTCTTCATCACTGGATTCTTCTTCTTGGGCACCTGTTGCCCTTGGATTCAGGCGTCGCATCTCCCTCTCAAAGTCCTTGACAGTGTGGTACACCAAATGACAGGGTGTCACACACAAAGCCACCTTGCACTTCCTGCACTGGAATCGCGTTTCTTTTTTGCTTACTCCTCTTGGAGTACACTGAGCAGCACACACATTTCTTTGCTGGCTTGGCCTTCTTTTCTGTGGGAGGAATCTCTTCAAGGAAGTGATGGCACCTTTGATCTTCCAGCCTTTCAGATTCCATAGGCTTTGCAATCTTCTGCTTCTTTCTTGGTGGCTCCTCCCCTGATGGTCCAGCAGAAGGTTCTGGTTCTGGGTGCTGCCTGTGTTGAAGAGTAGGCAGGTCTTCACTGGCTGGCAGGCCTGCAGAGGTAGATGGACCAGGCACTGTCAGCAAGGTGGAAAAAGGCCAGGATTGCCAGGAAACGGTCACGGGGCATGATCTGGGAAATTAAAAAGAGGAAACAATATTCAGTTTTCAAGCTAAAAAAGAATGAATAAATCAGTTGCTAGTGCAGGGAATAGAATTTACAATACTAACAGCAAAAAACCATATGCAGCATACATTGAAATGCATAATAAACCAGAATTAATGTAACAACCTTCCTTCAGAAAGTATTTAGCCTCGTTCAATGAAACAGGAGCAAATGTACTTGAGACAATCATGCATCAGAATATGGTGTGTGTGTGTGTGTGTGTGTGTGTGTGTGTGTGTGTGTGTGTGCGTGTGTGTGTGTGTGTGTGTGTGTGAGTGTGTGTGTGAGTGTGTGTGTGTCTGAGATAGAGAGAGAGAGAGAGAGATATCAAAGTCAGTCAATAAGGAAGTAAAAATGCTATATTTACCTTGCCAAAGAAAGGTATCTCCAGCACTGGGTGGGTTGACCAAAAGTGTCGAAGCTCTGGCTTATCTATAAGCCCCATGGCCATGAGAAGAGCTAGGAATTTCTTCATCTAGACTTGATTTGTCCGTTTCCACTTCTTGAGGTAGAAAAACCCTGGAATCTTCTCGGCAACCTTCTGTGCGTAATCATTTGTCTCTTTGACAAACAAGTCAAATATTTCATCATCGATGAAAAGACCAAAATAATCTTTCGGCGTCTTCTCTCCGGGAATGTTTACTTTCAAACATGGTGCACCTGTAAAGGCAGGAATGTCACCGATCTCGCCGTATTCCACCTCTATCCATCCTTCATCAGCAGCTGGTGATGCCGTTCGCATGCCACCCCTACTTCGACCTCGCACACTCGATCGAGTCCGGCGTCAACTTGGCCGAGTGGAACTGGTCGAGGCACTCTCATAACTTGGACCGGGCACTGTCTCATCAGATTCCAAAGAATCTAGGTCAAAATCAGAGCTCTGATCGCTATCATAGACCTCACTTTCACTGTCTGAATCAAGGCGTGGCTCTAAAAGCGATTGCTGGGTTGATTCACTCTCCATTTCTGTCATTTTTGCATGAAAAACGGCATCAAAACACTCCCGATTTCTTCTAGAACGTAGTTCGTACGTTTATTCAAGGGAGGTAACAATGTAAACACCCTGGGTTCTGTCTAAAGTACGAACTGAACCAAAAACGAATCATGGGGTCCTCAGACGTATATATACGTCTGCCGGTGACGGCGGCTGTTCAACTGAGACGTATATATACGTCTCCCGTCAGGAATGGGTTAATGTATACTTTTTAGTGTGGGTTGCCCTAGAGTCTGGGCATACTTTGACACCATTTGTACTTGGTTTAGTCACTTGGTCAAGTTTTGGTGGTTCCATTAGTACCAAACATGATGCAAAAAAGTGTTTTTATGTGTTTATGATTTTTTAATATTCACTACATAAGTCCAATTAACATATTCTTTACATCAATCTATGCCATGTCCAGTTTTCTTTCACAAAAATACAGGTTACGGACATTTTTATGGAAAAGTGTATTTTTCATTATTTTTTTCCCCTGAAGTACCCCGCATAGCTGAATAAACCTACCAATGACATCATACACAAAGAAATGCTTTACACATTTTCCCTACCAAAATACATGTGACCTTGACCCAAGGTCAAGGTCATCCAAGGTCATGCAACACAAAGCTGTTAATTCAAGACATAGGAAGCACAATGGTGCTTATTGGCACTTTCTACCATGAGATATGGTCACTTTTAGTGGTTCACTACCCCATTTTGGTCACATTTCATAAGGGTCAAAGTGACCTTGACCTTGATGATATGTGACCAAATGTGTCTCATGATGAAAGTATAACATGTGTACAACAATGTTATGAAGTTTGGAAGAGTTATCTTCCATAGTTCAGGGTCAAGGTCACTTCAAAATATGTATACAATCCAACTTTAAAGAGTTCCTGTGACCTTGACCTTGAAGCAAGGTCAAGTCACTGTGTATGTTTTTGTACGCCTTGTCACCCTACACCATCATGCCAAATTGGGTGTTGATAGACTTAATAGTCTCCGAGAAAAATCCAACGTTAAAGTTTTTTACAGATTAAAGGACGCCTGGACGCCCGGTCTGCCCGGACGGACGCCTGGACGCCCGGAAGGACAACACAGGTGACCTATTATGAAAGTATAACATGTGTACTACAGTGTTATGAAGTTTGGAAAAGTTATCATTCATAGTTCAGGGTCAAGGTCACTTCAAAATATGTATACAATCCAACTTTAAAGAGCTCCTGTGACCTTGACCTTGAAGCAAGGTCAATCAAACTGGTATCAAAAGATAGTACTTTGCCCTATACACCATATATAGGTCAGGTATCCAATCTCAAAAACTTTAGAGAAAATTGGGAAAATGTGAAAAATGGCTGTTTTTTAGACAACATTTACGGCCCCAGGTGCTACCTTGAAGCAAGGTCAAGTCACTAAGTATGTTTTTTGAGGCCTTGTCATCATACACCATCATGCCAAATTGGGTGTTGATAGACTTAATAGTCTCCGAGAAAAATCCAATGTTAAAGTTTTTCACGGACGCCCGGACGCCCGACACGGGTGAGTACATAGACTCACTTTTGCTTCGCATGTGAGTCAAAAAAGCACCTGGTTGATCCCAACCGATGTTACAGGCTGGATCTCCGAAATGACCAGCATGACACATGTTTTATGGTGGATGGCCATATATGCGACTTGCTCTTGGGAAAACTCATGCCTACTACTTCAGAGTTGCAGCTGTTACAATCATGTGGGTCTATAACCTTTTTTCCCCAATGCCAATCAAGTTAAAATACATTCCAATGCCATTATGCAACAGCAGCAACAACTTTTAACAGAAGAAAAAATGAAGAAAGAAGAAGAAAGAAGAAGAAGAAGAAGAAGAAGAAGAAGAAGAAGAAGAAGAAGAAGAAGAAGAAGAAGAAGAAGAAGAAGAAGAAGAAGAAGAAGAAGAATCCACTATTTAGGAAATTCAATAATTGAAAAAAAATCATAATAAAAACCGCTGGCGCTGAACCTCCAGGTTTTGGCATATTAAAAAATAAATTTAAAAAAGATTGGGTTCGAACCCGCAACCTCTAGAGAAAAGCTCTCTCCCCCCCCCCCCCCCCCCCCCCCGTACTCCCTTCCCTTATCTCGAGCCGCAGCTCCTCTCCCGTCGCTGGCATTGTTCTGTCAGTTTTTATAACGTCACGCATTTCGCCATTCCGTCAACTACGCAATTTCGCCATTCCATGAATCGCGTATTTGGGGAGGCACTCTGGAGTGTACGACCTTAAAAAACCACTTTCTCTTCAAGCCTCGATTCTGAAAATTTGATACATTCAATCGGACCTAACTTCCAGTTAGTGTGCAAAATCTCAAGGAAATCCGTCCAGTAGTTTTTGAGATATAAGCCGTGGAGTCGGGACAGACAGACACACACACACACACACACACAGACAGACAGACAGATAAAGTCTGTAGGACCTCCAGTAAACCTGGAGGGATAATACAGATTATTTATACGCACATACCTTCCCTAAAAGGCAAGCTCATGGCGTTTACAATGAAAAGTCCACACTCATACAAAGCATTCCAACACTCGCACACTGTACAGTTGAATTAAAGAGTTAAATACAATACAATTAATTAACATAGCAGGCAATAAACAAAACACGAAACATAAGAGAGGTGCCTTGTGAAGCACCTCACTGCTCGTCAGAAAAGACTGACCGGAACAGGTGTGTCTTTAGGGAGGTTTTGAACTGGGACATGGAATCAGAGTGACGGACAGGGAAAGGTAGGCTATTCCAGGTTACAAAAAGGCATTTTAAGTTAAAGAGACATTATTATTTACATTCAATCTGGCCTCTTCTATTACTAACTAAATGAATAAATTAATTAAATAAATTATTTTAAGGGGAGACACTACAGGATAATATGGTGAAAAGGAAAGACTACTCCTAGAGATTTCAAATTTTTTGCTGAAGTATGGCTTGATAGTTAGAATACAAAATAACTCTCAGATTTTATTTTTTAAAAGTAGTTTTCGACTCTTTGTAAATAAAAAGTGTCAAAATTGTGCGGAAATTGACAAAATATGAAAATTAAAAATCAACAACACATCAGAATGACTTCTAGTTAGTTTTATTGGAACAATCATCATTACACAGACATTTCTGTGTATCCATATGACTGACACTCAACAGGAACTTTTGCCCCAATATTTCCATCCTCATTATAACAATTGACACATAAATCTCAGTTCAGTTCAGTTCAGTTCAGTCTCTTTACCCTGAGATGGGTTGTTGAGGCACCACTGATGACTTTCAGACAATCTTCCTCCATCAATCTCTATCCTCTGTGGCTCGCTGTGAGTCAGCAAAGGTCAAGCCTGTCCACTCTTTGATGTTATCTTCCCACCTCTTTCTCTGCCTGCCTCTCCTTTCTGCCACAGATGCTGATTGATCCTTCATGGTCTGCTAGGGCATCAGTCATTATCCTTTCGAGGAAGAGGTTGAAAAGTGTGGGGGAGAGTAGACAGCCCTGTCTGACTCCGACCGTTGCCTGAACCATTCGCCTGTGGTACCAATGAACAGGACTGCACTGGTCGCTCTGTCATAGAGATGTTCGACGACTTTGATGATCTTGGAGCTGATGTTGTAGCTTCTCATTGTGGCCCACAGCGCAGCATGCCAGACTGTGTCAAATGCTTTCTTAAGTCTATAAAGACATGGTACAGATCTTGTTGGTGTTGTAGATGTTTCTCACACAGGACTCTCAGATTGAAGATCTGTTCAGTGATGCTCCTACCTGGTCTGAAACCTGCCTGCTCTTCAGCAATGATTTTCTCTGCCTGAGGTTTTAATCTGTTCAGCAGTACTTTCAGCATGACCTTGCTGGATGGCTGATGAGGCTGATTGTGTGGTAGTTCTGGCACATTTGCAGGTTTCCTTTCTTGGGCAATGTAATCACTAGGACTGTGTCCATGTGGTTGGCCAATCTCCCTTCTGCCAGATCTTATTGCAGATCGTTGTGAGTGCATCGATCATTGCTTCGCCTCCTGCCTGGATGAGTTCCCCTGGAATGTTGTCAACCCCAGCTGACTTCCCTTTCTTGAGGGACTTAACCACTGTCTCCACCTCTTCTCGAAGAATTGAGTAGTTGTCCTCCTTGGTAGTCTGAGGACAGTTCATTACTTTAGGATCTCCTTTGGTGTCATAGTTGTACAGCTCAGAGCAGTACTCAGTCCAGCGTTTCATGATTTCGCTTTCTTCTGTGAGACCAATCCCGCTCTTGTCTTGTATGGTGTTGACCCGCCCTTGTTTGGATCTACATAGTGATAATAATGAAAAATTAACAATTTCCACACTGATCATTATTTACTCAAATCAATATCCAGAACGAAAAAGCCAATAGTGTTCAACATTCTGACAAAATCTGGAGAGAGTTCACACTTTCTTTCTTGAGTTATTTGCTTTTATGTGGAAAAACTTTCTCAAAATATGCGTTTTGAGAAAATCAAGAAACAAGATTTCAATTTTGTCTTACAAGTCTAAGATAATTGTATTTTCCACAAAAAATGGCATTAATGTACAGCTATACACCTGACAAAGCAAAACCCACAAAGTTTCAAAACGGGAATTATGTTCAGAATTTACAAACACTATTACAAAATCTCTCCATCCTCAAACTTTGGAACTACGGCTACTCCAAGTCTTTGGGAAAATACACTAAATTGGTTGCTAATTAGTTACAGAAATACAAATATAAGTACCTTTAACTGGAAATAACATCTTATGTACAGTGATGCACTTACAAAGCACATTCCAAAACATTTCTGAACTAGAATCATCTTCTGATATCACACCCATGATCAGTCAAACTCTCCAGCCCCATACTGAGGACCTTCTGTTGCTTCTAACCTAGCTCGGGCTTGTTTTTCTGGCTAGTCTCTGCATGAGAGCCAACTGGACCTCATTTGGGGCAATGCCTAGGAGCTTCTGTCTGTCACCAGCATTGAATTTGGTGATTGCCATGATAGCAGCACACTGCACTCTTGCTCTGCCAACAAAGACTGACTTTGCAGGGATGAAAAGTGGGTAACCAAAAAAAGCTTGAACTTTTTTTCGGTATGCAATATTGAAATGGCGAAGCACAGGACTAGGAGGCAGGACTATCACTTACTTGTTTCACCGACAACTTTAATGGACTTGCTGGAGAAGTACAGGAACTGGCAATTTTAGTGGAAAGCCTGCAGCACTTGGCATGAATTATTATATATATATATATATATATATATATATATATATATATTTTTTTTTTTGGGGGGGGGGGGGGGGGGGGAAGAGGAGGAAGTCTCTAATGTCAACAGCTTTTCTCAGTTCTTGCATTGTGAGCCTGACTAGTGGACTGGGAACATCTAGCTTCAGGTCGCTTTGGAAGGCATGCAACAAAATGGTTGGGATGCCAGTTTTTTCTTCGGATCCCCATTTTGGTCCACATAATGGCTGGGTTGGCTAATGCAGGGTTTGACTCAAGCACTCTTGGGTTGATCACTCTGTGTAGATCTTGCCTTTGGGGGCCTTCATTTCCATACTCGGAAAGCCAGTCTCCTTATAAAAAAAACTGAACCCTCTAAAAAGTCCGGATAACTGACCCAAAACCCCCTGAAAAGTGAAAATTTTCAGCCCTGCTTTGGACAGTACACCCACAGTAGGTTATTCAAGATCTCATTTGCATTCTGAGTGGCCCCTTTCCTCAACCTGTCCACAAGATTGCCATCCGACATGTGCTGATAGATGGGCATCACATGCTCAGCCACATCTTCTGCCAGACAGGTACCAATGGTGCTCTCATCATGGTTGGGTTGTGGGTTCCCCAAGTTCTTTGCCTTGTTGAAGAAACAAGGGTTCTGCGAACCCCATAGGTCAACCACCCAATGTAACTAGGTAACTATGACTAGTCCAGTCTCATAGCAACCTGGGCAAACATCTTCCAAAAGTTTATTCACTTGCCCCAAGTCAGTGATGCACCAAGCACGAGGAGGTGGCTGGTCTTGCTCCTCCTGGCGGCCGCCCTCAGGAACAGGAAGGAACTCTTTGCTTGTCATCGTTGTCTGTAGCTTTCTTCGGGCAGCAACCTCTCTCTGGTGCCAGGAATAAGAAGTCACTCATAACTAACATACTTGGACTAAAGCGTATCTGTTGTGCAAGCACACAATCAGAATCAGAATCAGCTGTTCGTGAGAGCAACTTGTACACAACACTGAAATGATCCAGTTCTTTCAACCTATACATAATTCCAACACTTCTTATAGCAAGCTGTAAATGTCATAACTTTTCAAGATACTAGACTGATGAAATTCAAATAGAAATCATGTACTTACTCATAATGGCTACAGATCTATACTTGTCTCACAAACAAAAAAGGAAGCCACTCACTTGTAGCTTTCGATCCTTATCCAAGGATCTTCCTCAGCAAACTGAAGGCTGGAGAGAACTGGGTTCAGTCTCACACTCCCGTGAGTAAACTCCAGCCTTCAGTTTGCTGAGGAAGATCCTTGGATAAGGATCGAAAGCTACAAGTGAGTGGCTTCCTTTTTTGTTTGTGAGACAAGTATAGATCTGTAGCCATTATGTCTACACCACAACAGTTTAAACTTCCACAATGTACTTACTCCTCACTGTGGGGCTCAGATGTTGGTGAAGGTTGGGTGTATGCTTCGTCGATTGCCTCGATGGTTGAACTTGAAGTGGCTTCTTTTGCAGTCTTCCATCGCTGCTGTACGGCTAATTTGTTCAATGCTTTCTGCCGCCTCTTTCCTCCCTTTGAAGTCGGAACGGGTTCAGATTCTTCAGCCATCTCAATGGGTTCAGATTCTTCAGCCATCGTGATGACATTGGAAAGGAACGCATTCAATTTGGATCTAGTACAAGTGCCTTCGCAAATGTAAACAACCCGCCGAAGCTGCTTCGGCCTAGTTTGGTTTGCTCAGAACAAGTCCGCCAGTGCTCGGCAGCCAATCAGATCGCTGTGTTGTATCAGCTGTTTGGCTGACGTCATGGCGAACACATCCGAGGACTGATATGGGCATTTCTGTGATCCTCTCAGGAGATTTCGCAGCCATCTGGCATCTCCATAATATATAGAAATTCCCGCTCGATCTTGGCGGGAGCAGATAGACCGAATCTTCCTGAGCACACTGACATGTTATATATGGTCAAGAGTACAGAGGTGGTGAGTATTGGTGTGACAGAAATATTTCAAAAAAAAAACTTTCTATCCAGTAATGATACACTCTTCATTTCACATAAATATGATGCATTAGGTGATGTCTACATTGTACAGAAAAGAAAAACTGAATGCAATCTTTAGTTTAGTTGTATTTGAAGTTTGGAGTCTCATCTTAACTTGACACCACCACTCATTCAGAAAAAGAGCCACAAAAGATAAACTATTCAACACAAAACTTTATTGCAGCTTCAACATCCAAGTATTAATGATATTTTTGCTCCTAGGTCAAGAAGAAATGAAATAAAACCATAATTGTTAGTTATATTAGAGGTTAGCATTCGTCTTAACTCAAATTTACACCGCAGCCAATTTTCATGTCACACTTTGGTGTCAAGTTAAGATGAGACTCCAAACTGTCTTCTTCAATTACAACTAAACTAAACATTGCATTCAGTTTTTTTTTTCTGTACAGTTTAGACATCACCTAATGCATCATATTTATGTGAAATGAGGAGTGTATCATTACTGTATCAGACAGTTTATTTTGAAATACTTGTGTCACACCAATACTCACCACCTCTGTACTCTTGACCATATGGGGGTTGATAGAAAATGTCTGCCTCAAAGAAAGGGCGAAAGGTGATTGTTTTTGGAAATTCTGCTGTGCACAGTATCCACCCCATTGTTATAAAATATGTCAAAATAAATACTTAGATGATGAAAATAAGAAATCTAGCTTGAGGAATATGTTGTACAGACATTGAGAATTCAGAAATTGCAGATCTCAATTTCAATGTTTTGAGCGAAATTCGACTGACAGAACAATCCTTTTTTTTGTCCATCTTTCATGCTGTTGTAGTGTGTGTGTGTGTGTGTGTGTGTGTGTGTGTGTGTGTGTGTGTGTGTGTGTGTGTGTGTGTGTGTGTAATGGTGAGAAACTAAATTGAAACCCAGCATAACCCCAACACAATTGTTACAAGGTCTCATTTTTGTCTCCCATGGGCACTGAGAAAAAGGAGGACTGAACAGTCTACGTTTACTCTATGCACTGCAAGAGGGAGACAACCCAGCAACGAATTTGCAGGCTGTGTGCAGCCTCTGGAGCAAACTGCTGCTTATTTCTACATGCAAGTTCTAATTAATGTATAAAATGGTATGTATGGCTATTGAAAATACATTTAGGCAAACAGTGTCATCTCACAGCCATACAGTAACAACACTTTTGGAATGCTCCAGGCTGGGAGGGTCTTACCTGGCTCTCCTCTCCTCCAGAGAGAGACCCTTGTTGCCGTCCTGCTGGTCCGACGACTTGTGCGAGCCCTTGCCCTTCTTGGCAGCCTTCTCCCTGGCCTTCTCACGCTGGTTGCCTCCTGCAGCACCATATACAGAGAACAAATCACTCCTCTAATTCCACTGTCTTGAAATGGTAGAACCAAGAACCAGAAGAGTAAGTAGTGGCATGCAGGTTACTCAGCAGTTGTCCCGCACAAGACCAATAGCTGAAGCTTCTTTCAGTCTCTAGGTCAAAATATATGTGCACGTCCACGATATTGCCTAACACTATCAAAAACTGGGGGTCTGGGTAAAGACACTTGAATAAAACTATCTAACACAGTCAGCATGCATATATTTCAAATTTATATGGGTTCTTTAAATGTTTTTGTAATGCTATGACCAATAGTTTTTATAGTTTTGCTTTGCAGAGATTCACAAAAAAATAGTTAAACTCGTATGAAGCGGAAAAATGGCGCCGAAAAACGGGACATTTTGCGACGCCACTTTTGAATGCTTGTTATCTTGTGCAAATTCACCCTTCAAAGTATAGATTGTGTGAAATAATTCAAGTTCAATTATTAATTTAGTCATATTTCAGTGGAAAGTCGCCACAAAATAAAAACAGAGGTAGTTCTACCGAAATTAAAAAGACCTATGCATTCGTTACTCTCGTTTCCACCACCCTTGCTCAGAGGAAAAAAATCGAAACCAAACATGTATAATACATAAATGTGTTGAAGAGAAGGTTCAAATTACTTTTCCTTTCATTAGTTTACTCATACAACTGCATAGTTTTATTCTTCTTTTGGTATTAACCAATTTCTTGGGACTATTTTGATGGTCAGCGTCGGTCGTTTCCATGCGTTACTTACGGAAGGTACGCGTGTACCAAAACGTGTTGCTATATTTTTCCGCACTCGAAACGGCTACAAAGGAAGCTTTTGTCATCCTGCAGTGAATGAACACGTTTATGGAAGGATATGTCATAGTACACGCGATTTTTGACCAATGAGAAGGCTTCGTTTCCTTCTGTAACGTACGTCATTTTGCTACACATGTGCGAAGCTTTCAGTTCGTTTGATCCGTTCGATCAACCATCTTCATCCAATTTGGGTTAAGTAAGGCATTCTACATTAGTTTTTTTATTAATACAATTCAATAGTTTCGTTCATGGGTCATGAATAAATACTTTATGACTAGTTTTTCTCTGGCCATTCTGGTTTTGGTTTCTGGTCTTCCTTACGAAACTCAATCGTCGCGGAGGAGCTTATCACATCGATTGATTTGGTCAGAATCACATCATGTTTGTTTTCATAGAACTAAATTGATGTTCCCTCATGCTAGATATCATAATAATACCTTTTATAAAGATATACGCATGTGATCGCCACGCTGGTTACAAAGAAACCAAACACTGCTCGGCGCCATTGCAGTAGGTATGTCCCACCTAGTGTTAGGCAATATCATGGACGTGCACATATAATGTAATAACATAAATTAGATAAAACTGATTTAAATCAAAGTAATTTTTCTTTCAAAATTTTTAAGGCAAACACAATAAAGGAGCATATGCACAAGACTGCTAGCTTTCTTTTAATCAGTTGTGCAGATCTCTGCTGGGGCTGCAGAATCATCTCCTGATGCACACAGTCATTCCCATTGACATTCTTGAACAGCCCGGCAAACAACAGTAACATTACAGCAGCACCACCACAACCAACAACAACAACAATCTCATCAGCCTCCTCAAACAGGCAGCCTTTGATTGCAATCATCAGCATACACTGTTCTCCATTTCAAACCCTTGTGCTCAAGCACCTGGGGTGAGGCCTGTGCTGAGTCTCTCACTCTCCGAATCAGGTGTGCTGCAAGCTGAAACGCACACAAATACCACTGTGTGCACAGCTTCCCATCAACCCACTTCCAATATGCACCTCTCCCTATCTTGCATATCAGATAATTGAATTTTTCATGACACAGGACCACCACCAGACAGGCTTGATTAAAAATAGAATTGTTGATCCATGTTATTTCAAGCAGACCAACAAGTCTGATCTGTTCATGAAGATTTTTTAAACACTATGCTCTCCACCTGGCAAAGTTGTAGGAATTGGCTGCAATATTCTCTGTCTGTTTTTTTCTTCTCTTAAATAAAAGTGAATATGGTAAGTCTTGCAGAAATGATCCATTGGTGTTCGATTCTCTCTCTCTCTCTCTCTCTCTCTCTCTCTCTCTCTCTCTCTCTCTCTCTCTCTCTCTCTCTCTCTCTCTCTCTCTCTCTCTTCAAATCAACACTGAAACTTTTCTATATAACACTTGACAATTTTTAATTATACAGTTCAATTTTTAATTTTATTTCATAAAAATTACTTCCCATTGTTTGCAACCATACACTTAAACCCTTGTCACCTCAATTCAGCTTCCTGCTAATTAAATACTCCAATGTGGATTTTTTAAATTAGGTCAACTCAAAGTTAATAGATACTCTTATTACAATTCTGTAAGTGGGTCAAATCTCTATTTCAATACATTAAAATTTTCCCTCCAGGTTTACTGGAGGTCCTACAGACTTTATCTCTGTGTGTGTGTGTGTGTGTGTGTGTGTGTGTGTGTGTGTGTGTGTGTGTGTGTGTGTGTGTGTGTGTGTGTGTGTGTGTGTGTGTGTGTGTGTGTCTGTCCCGACTCCACGGCTTATATCTCAAAAACTACTGGACGGATTTCCTTGAGATTTTGCACATTAACTGGAAGTTAGGTCCGATTGAATGTATCAAATTTTCTGAATCGAGGCTTGAAGAGAAAGTGGTTTTTTAAGGTCGTACATTCCAGAGCGCGTCCCCAAATAAGCGGTTCATGGAATGGCGAAATTGCGTAATGTTTGACGTCATTAATAATGTTACGTCATTTGCAAGTAGAATTTTGAGGATAATGGATTTCGTACACTCGGAAGCACCTCCCTCGATAGTCAATAGATGTAAGAGCCTAATCGAGTCAAACTCTTTTCCTACGTTCACAAAACAACATTTGGCTTCTTTGTATTATGAACGTCTACCAGCAGATGCAAAAAAGCGATACTACGCTGTGTTGGCGTCAAATTCACTTTTTGTGAAACCGGTAAAGTATATGTGAGCAATTCCAGATAGGTGACAATGGTGCATGGTTGTCCAGTAGAGTGTAAATAACACAAAAACTACAAACTTTTTATGATGTTACGTTTATATCATATTGTAGAGAAAAGATTAAAGATATACATATAATAAATCTGTTCCGATTGTTGCTTTTGTGTGTGAATGGTCCGCATGTATTTAAAGAGAAACGTGAAAAACCGCCATTACCAAACGTAACACTTTTCACCAAGAGGAAAAGGATTCCGTTTTCTCTTGAACCCCACATTTTTTTCCTAACATCTGGTGGTTTTTAGACAAGAAAATAGTTAATGCTCAACTGCCAGCAACTAGAACTGAATGTTACCAACCTATTCTGATTTTATTTGGCTTCAAAATCCACTTTTGCCTCGTCACGGCGTCGTGTCATTGCAGACAAATTTTTCAGTGTACGATAAGATCAACTATTTTCGGCGTGGTTTATTGGATTGGATCCAGGATTGGTGTAAAGTTATGGATAATATCGTCACAATTCTCAGAAAATTAATCAATGCGTTTTTTAAGGAGTTGTAGGATGTGGAAAGTTTAGCGTCAAATTTCCGTCATAATGTGCCGAATCAACAAAAGCGAAAAAAGATTAATTTTCTTCGAAACTTTTCTGTTCCTGATCCATTATTTCGATCTAACACATATGCCGGAAGTGCTGACCGAACAACACGAGGTAAAATGGAGCGCAAACGAAGAGGTAAGAGTTTTTGTATTTTGTGTCATCATTTGTGGATGAGTGCCGAGACAACAAAGTGTGACGAGTCAACAGCTGGTGGATGATTTTATTGATCAAGTTCATGGTTTAAAGATGCAGATTTCGTTAAATGATGATGGATGAGCGGGTTTGAAACCACTTCATAATTTCTGACCTCTGTTTGACAACACGTGTCTTCATATAACATGCGGAAGGTTAGAACGATGGTTTGTTATGACATGAAACAATTTTGTGTCAGTGACGAGGCATGCTTTAGTCCGGAAGTTCGCTCTCTGTCAGAGTGACGATGCAAACTTTAGTTTCCTTGCCATTCAGTTGATTTCAAAGGAACATCACCTGTCTTGATATGGCTCCTTGCAGTCAGCTAGATGTTAAACAACAGTGAAATGAAATGAAAAACTGAACATCATTGTGCTTTTTGCTTGCACTGTTCATTTTCTATGTTTAAGGATGACCAGTCTGTTTCCTGTGTTGACTTGTCACTGATGACACAAAATTGATTTCTTCATTTAAATTGCTGCAAAACGAGAATTTGAAGCTGTACCTTTGCTACAGTGAATAAATGTTGTCATTTTTAGTACACAAACAGTAGTTGGTGTCTGTATTGCTTGTTTATTGTAATTACTGAGAAAGTGTACAAACGGATATGTTGACTAGTCACCGATGACATTAAAAATGCTTTTACCAAATTCAATTGTTATTTATATAATTGTTTTACAGGATGTTATTGCATTAGGAATGACATCTAATATAGTAAGAATAGTTAGCGTGACATTTTTGGTAATAACAGATATTTGTGGTTTTATTATGTCATCGGTGACTAGTCAACATTCAACTTTTTCCACTTTAAGTTTAACGCTCACATACACACACACAAAATAGCAAACTATCTTTTTATTCATAATTTATGATAAAATACAGTTTGTTCTAACATTATATGCTGATTTCAGTCAAATCTGATGATTTTTACTAATTAGGTCTACTGTCGCACTTATCTTGCCACCTTTCTGGAATTGCTCATGTACCATCTAGATCGTTGCCTTTGCTGGTTAAAAGCCTGGAATCGCCCAGCGAACTAACTGAATGTCGACACAATCACGCGGCACTGTTGTACATTTGCAGTCAACGTAAGATCTCGTACGACGATTTGATTCAAGGCCTAGTGCTAATTGTTTTGATGGTCTGGTCTCAGTGTCACAAAAATATGATGATTTAATCAATCCCTGACCCGGAAATGTTGGGGACAACGAGTCGACGACCATTTCAGCGTAATGACATCGAGTCAAACAGAGTTATCTTTCCTATTTCAGCAAAACGCTTCGATATATGTTGAACCTCTACCAGCAGACGCCAAAATGCGATACTACGAGAAGAATATTGACGTTGATGGGTTAGATCCGTATGAAATACCAAACAGTTCATGCTATCATCCATTTTTCTACAATTTACAGTGCAAAATACGAACCACGGGGGTTTATGACAAGGTCGTTATAAATGCTTCATATACATACAAGTTTTCAATGGCACAGTTAGTAGAGCATTGGGCTCTTGGTCATGCATGACCAGGTTCGATTCTGCGCTGAACCTTTTTTATTCTCTCTCTTTTCGAGGGGTTGTGGGTTCGAACCAGACCTGGTTTTTTGTGTTTGTGTGTGTGTGTGCGTTTTTTCCTCCTCTTTTCTCGGAGGCTGCGGGTTCGAACCCAATCTTTTTTTTCTCCAAAACCTGGAGGTTCAGCGCCAGCGGTTTTTATAATGCATGAATCATCAAGTCACTGGGGAAAATCCTTGAGAAAAGTAGTCAGTTGCATTCTCACGTTCTTTACAAATGCCACATCAAACAGACTGCACTATGATACTGACTATGCAAACAAAGGATCTTAAGGCCAAAGAATACAATAGTTGTGGTTACAGTAACCTGATTAACCCTATTTTTTCCTATCGACTGCAAACTTTTTTTTACAATAGTGAGAGAAAAAAATTTCATTGGGGGGGAGGGGGGGGGGCATGCGGGAGAAATCAATAATAATTAATAGTAATCAATGACGAGTGCTGTCCATCTTCCCCGCCGTTTAGGCCTAGTTATGAGCACTTGGGATGCCACTATTTCAGGGTTAAAAAAATAGTTTTTCTACGAAAGAGAAATTGTGATTTATGTTCATTTCGAATCTTCTACTGGGGAAAAATAATCATTTTAAAACAGTTCAGGTCGACCTACCAACCCTATTTTTTCTGGCCATGTTTCCGCAATAACATCTTTTTTCTTTTGGTCTAACTAAAATCAGTATTTGAACCAAAATAATGGCAAATACAAATGAAATCTTTACTTGCACAAGACCAAACCATGACGATTTCCTCAAATTGGCTAGCAAAAGGTAGTTTCTAACTGCTGACACGTGGGCTATTCACGATTCTTTGTTCGCAACAGCTGAACAGGCTACATCAACAACAGCACACCGAGGTTGTTTACGCCCTGCACGACAAGACAGTATTTCCTTCCTATCATCAAAATCTCTTTCTCAAAGTTTACTTCGGAAGAAACATTCATTACACAACTTTGCGACCCGTTAGTGCAGCATAGACGCTCGTTACAACTACAAGAAAATTGCGTCTTCTCACTACTGTGTCAAGCCATACGATACGACCTTAGAGCTTTCCATTCAAGTCAAGGCAGCCGGTCATAGCTGGTTGTTGACTGCAAAAAGTTGCGCATGACACCGACAAGCCATAAGGGCAGTTTCTCACCTTAGGGCATAGAGGTTAGCTACTTCCTAAATGGCTGTTAGCTCAAATCAGTTATGGGGAAATAAATTAAATTTTCGTTATACCTAGTTCCTCGGGCTCTCAGCAAGCCTCTGGTAAACCGACACAGCGTCAGCGGGAAGCTATCGTCAGCCATATAAGTTATCATAGAAGAAATCCAGTGCACTAACATTAACACACATTTAAACAAACAACAACATAAACATTGAAAGTATTTGTTTGTCCAAGAATAAAACGAGTGGTGGTTTACATCAATAACGTGACATGTGTAGTACTAGTAGAGTCACAGACTACCACTAGAGTTACAACCACGTCAAGTTTCTGGCACAATCGTCCGCAAGGAGCCAGGTCAGCAACACGTCAGTCAACTGACTGAGTACGCACCAGTCGTGATCTATGGTTAAAACATTTACTCGTTTCCTCGTGAATTCACATTCTTGTAGCAACCAAATGACGGTGATAATTCCGAAAGACATCGCTGAATAAAAAATAACTTCATTCTCCGCACAGTAAAATAAACACCTACGAACTTTCCCCGAATTAGCCCTGACGTTACATTTGGTTGAAAAATTCACCAAAAGAAGTATTGAACACCATCTCACAGCGCTGCAAACTTTACATAAAAGAAAGAATATCACATTCACTTACGCGTCATGATGAATCTGTGACCAGTACGACACACACACAAAATTCTGGGCGAGATCGTCCTGTCCACTGAAGTCCTTCCTCCGTGCTTTGTGTGCGCATGCGTATGCGTTGGTGACTGTCGTAATTTCCCGGGTTGAGACAATTTGGCGCGAGATCTTGAAGGACTACCCATCGTCTGTGCGAAACCTACAGTAAGCTTACGTCTCGACATTTACCTGTTTGGGAATGTTTGACTTCATTGACAACTCCCAGTCAAGTTGATTTATTTTCTTTCGGCGTCTTACACCACTCTGTGCGAAACTCCGCGAAAATTGTAGACAGGGGCAGACAAGTGAAAGCTGTTTCGTTACCAAAAACAAAAAAAATGTAGTAATGCGTCGTACTTTCAGCGTTCGATTACACATGTTCTTCAAATGATGCAGTGCTGATGTATCTTTTATCTCCGTAGTTTAGCTGTTAAAAGCAGTGATGCCATTACAAGGGGTGATTACTACGAAGTCGAAGACGAAGGTCCTGCAGAAACTGAACTGAGATGATTAGAAGTAATCCACACTGCATTGCATTTGCAGCCTAAAATTTTCACGGCTCCCAACGTGTCGAAGTGTTAATTTCTCATCTACATTGCAGTGATATTGTGCACGCGTCACCTTTTTTGTTGTTGTTATATTACCTCAGAGAAGAGAAGAAACAGCTCTTACAAAAAGTTACACTTAAAATACATATTTGCTGCTTGCTTGTTCAAGTTGTTGCTCACTTGTAACCCTTCCAAATATCTGATGAGTGCTGTCGTCTTCAATGAACAAATGACTTAGTTATCAGTACTATTCAATTTTTGTTTTGACCGTAGTTACTTGGTTGTTAAATATTTGCACTATCAATCATCATTGTGGCTATGGCCATGTGACGGAACGTATGTTGAATACCGCTGCTCTGATCATTTCTTCATAGAACATTCAACTGCTTTTATATAATTTAGTTTTAATAAAAATCATGAGAAGAGTAGCTTTGACAACAGTCACAGAGTGTATGTATTTTTCATCCCCCTCCCCCCCCCCCCCCCCCCTCCCTCTCTCCTCCTCGCTCTCTCTCTCTCTCTCTCTCTCTCTCTCTCTCTCTCTCTCTCTCTCTCTCTCTCTCTCTCTCTCTCTCTCTCTCTCTCTCTCTCTCTCTATCATCTCTCTCTCATGTGCTCTCTCATGTGCTCTCTCTCTCTCTCTCTCTATCTCTCTCTCTCTATCTCTCTCTCTCTCTCTCTCTCTCTCTCTCTCTCTCTCTCTCTCTCTCTCTCTCTGGGGCACTACTGTAGACTGAAGAGATAGAATACATGCACGGTAGTGTAGTGAGTAAAATGCAGGCATGCTAGCATTGCTACTGCTAGTGCTAGTGAGTAGTGTAGTGAGTATAACACAGGAATGCTACTGGTATTGTAGCGGCATGGGCTTAACAATAAAATATTTGTTTATTTGTAAGTGTAATGAATAAAATACATGCTACTGCTAGTGTAGTGAATAAAATGCATGCTATGAGTGTAGTGAGTAAAAAAATGCATGCTACGAGTGTAGTGAGTAAAATTCATGCTACTGCTACTGCTCGTATAATGCAGGTGTGTACTGCTAGTGTAGTGAGTAGGTCTAACAATAAAGTATTTGTTCATTCCTAAGTGAAGTGAGTAAAATACCTGCATGCTACTGCTAGTGTAGTGAGTAACATAATAGTATGTGCATGCTACTGACTGATTGATTACTTTATTAAGGCTGATGACCCATCTTACATAACAGATAACGTATAATCATGGGAAGTGTTACAAATAGGAGTCGAACAGTGTGACAGGCCACGCCCACGTATGTCGTCATGTGTGATGTGGAACCGGTAGTTAGAATTGTCAAACCCTTCAGTGTACTCCTGAGGAAGGCAAGTAAAGCCGAAAATTTGAAGCTGAGTAAGACTTGTTTGTTTGCTCGTTCCTTATATTGCAATCAAAATTATATTGTTAGAAACCCTGTCATACATTGCATCAAAATTGTGGCATATTTAAATGTTAAAATTTAAAATTGTCTGCATCATCTTACAAGAATGTAATGTAGGCCCAATATCATGTTACAAAATCTCCAGAGTGTATAGCATAAACGTTATAGTCACAATTAAAAATTGCCTTCATTGCAGATCCTAATGGTAATACATTATACAGCCTCACACATTGGTTCAATCACGCCTATACTTGAGAACTAGGAGAACTCCAACTGTTCACAACAGAGTTTAAAAGCATGAAATATACATGTACATTGCAATGTCACACATTTTCATTACAATTTACACCCTGTCCATCGACCAGATACTTTACTTTGACATACTGTGGCTCTTGTAACATGTGTGCTACTGTTAGTGAAGTGAGTAAAATACATGCATGCTACTGCTAATGTAGGGAGAAAAATGCAGGTGTATTTTACTGCTAGTGTAGTGAATAAAATGCATGCATGCTACTGCTAGTGTAGTGAGTGAAATACATGCATGCTACTGCTAGTGTAGTGAGTGAAATACATGCATGCTACTACTAGTGTAATAGTGAATAAAATACATGCATGCTACTGGCAGGTTTCACAATCAGGTAGTGTTGAGAACATGGCTGAGAAAAGTCGGGAATTTTTTACAAATTGTACCAATTTTGACTTCTTTTTGTGAACCAAATGGAAGAAGCAGCTATTCTAAATTAAGAAATTTTATACATGGTTTGTTCATCAATGTTGTTTTTGTTGACTTTTTGAGCGTGTGATTGGTGGTGAACGTTAAAATCCGGACAGACGCAATTTCCTTCCTGGCCTGCAAATGCCTCGAGTCACATAGGTGTCAAGTCTCACGTATTTTGCGTGAGTCTCACGCAATTTCAGTGATTTTCAAGTCTCACGGCTTTTTGCGTTTTAGTCGGACTGATTTTTTTTTAAAGGTTCGTCTGAGGACAGTGTGAAAGTGTACAAGCCTCGCGGTAAGTGCGCGATTTGCGAAAGTCAGGGGCCGGAAGTCGCTTCTCGCGCATGCGTAGTGTGCTACAACAAAGAGATTCAAAGCGCAATTATGGCGTCTTCTTTGAAACCGCCTGCGAAAAGGGCTCGGTATTCTTCGAAATACCAGTGTGAGTGGGAAACGGACAAAGAGTTTCAGGGGCAGATCAGCAATTCGGATGCAGGCTCTGATTTTGCTTACTGCAAGTCATGCAAACGGTCGGTAAAGGTATCGGCGTCGGGGCGATTTGACATAGTTCGCCACTTTGCATCTTCAAAGCACAAAGAAGCTTTTAAAAAAGCAAAACAGCACATCCCTCTCGATGTTACATTCCGGAGGCAGGCTAACAACTTGGACCAAGGAAAGACCGTGTCTCAGTCAGAGATTCTCTTCTGCCAATTCCTTGCAAAACACAACCTGCCAGCGACAACCGCCGACCATTTCACCATTCTCATGAAAAAGATGTTCCCTGACTCGAAAGCGGCCCAAGCCTTCTCCTGTAAGAGGACCATTACCCCGGCGAAACGGTCTGGAATCGTTCCAGAACAATTCTAGAAATGTTCCAGAAGATTCTAGAATGTGACTTCTGGAACCAGAGTCCAATGTTCTAGAATAATGACAGAAGCTTAAATGAGAATTCAAGGAAATATTCTAGAATATTTTCTAGAATATTCTAGAAAATAATTCTAGAATATTCTAGAATATTCTAGAATGGTAATGAATGTTCTTGAATACTTACAGATGAAGAAGGAAACACAGTTCTAGAATAATTCTGGAATTATTCCAGAACACCATTATATCTTCTAAGTTTAGAAGATTTTAGTACGTATTCCAGAATATTCTGGAATGTTATTCCAGAATATTCTAGAATACTGACAGATACTTCTGGAACAATTCAAGATGAAATTCCAGAAAACTGACTGCACATTCTGGAACAATTCAAGAACAATAATTATATTATTGAGAAGAATAATTAGGTATGAGAGTATTTTGGAATTGTTTAGCAAAAACATTCAAACAGAATATTTAGTTAAAAAACAACAAACCAATCTCTGTTAAATGTAGATTATTTAATACAGATTTTGAAATGGTACTCATCAGATGGTGTTTGAAACAGCTGCACACATCAGAGATTCAGATAATATCTGAATCACCAATTTCCATCCAACTGATTTTATCAATCAAATCCCTTTCATAATTGTACCTCATACCTTGCAATTCTTGTGAGCAGTGAAGAAAGTTATTGGGGACCTAATTGTAGATGCAGGTACCGCCACAGAGAAAGGAATCTGTCTCTCGATTGCCTTGGGGAACTTAGTCTCGAAAACTACGTCGACGGAAAAGCCACTTCTGACGTTCTGTCGGCAAAAATCTTGCTTCTCACGAATCTCAGGCAAGCGATGCACACCCATTGCGATGGAGAGACCGATGAAAGTTTTAATCTCAGGAACTGTCACAAGTGCCCACTTGGAGCTGGTAGGAGGTGGATTCACTCTCTCTCTCTCTCTCAGCATACCGATGTGTCTCTGTCACAAGCGTTCCCACATCGCGCATGATCGCGTCTGTGAAGATCAGAGAAGACATGAAGAGGTTTTGCGTCCGAGGTGATGTCAATCTTTACTCCTTGAGCGCGTCGAAAGGCGTGTCGCATACGAGAACGAAAATTTTCTGTCTGCCACGATCCTTGGAAGCCTAGAAACTCTTCCTCCGACGATTCCTCTTCCAACATCTCTCGCATCAGTCTGATCAGACATCGTCAAAATCAGCATCAATGTCGCTTCCTTCGCCTTCATCCGATGCGGAGTCAGCCATGACGCGAAAAAATCAGAACGTCAGTCGAAATCTCGACAAAAATCACCACAACACAGCTAAAACTGGTCCGATTTCGCACAAGTTTGAAAGCGATAGAAGTGCGCGGTCTCTCTGCTTCCCAGCAGGCATTGCGATAAGTCGGCCACTTCCGTTTGCTAATGCTATTTTTAGATCTTGACGTAAACAAGGCAAGGGTACGATCAGACGCGTAATTGTCGCTCCCATGGACATTGTATATTGGATCCATGATCGCACGGGACTACAATTCCCATCAGTAGTCATCCACTCGGGCCGTGACAAACACTAGTTGCTCTATTATTAAATTCTGAGTTTTAATCAAGATCACTATTGTGTATTGCAAAGAAATGTGCACACTGCAACTGTGAGCGACTCAGCGAGTTATGATTAGAACTGTTCTGTGATCTGAGAAAATGAAAATTGTGGACAATTAAGAACTGTGAATGAACTTTAGGTGATTTAACACTAAATCTTATATTCTGTGTGTGATCACTAAAGTGTCTTGCGTGTGTGTTGAAATGCTTTATTGTTCACTTCTTTTTTTAAATATCGTTTTATTTACAATTTTCTATAATATTCTTTGAATGGTCTTGTTCTAGAATAATATTCTAAGAAAAAGTAATGTTCTAGAATTTTCTAGAATTATTCTGGAATTAAAGAATTCTAGAATTATTCCATCAAATTTATTCCAGAACATTCTAGAATGTTCTAGAATGTTCTAGAATTTTAGAAATTTCTAGAATGTCATTTCGCCGGGGAAGGCAACACAAATCATCAAACGATGCCTGGCTACAGAATTGACAGCCCACTAGCCACAGAACACAAGTTCTTGCATGATGTTCGATAGTTCTACACAGCCTGTGTCCAGAAAATGTTGAACAAGTTCCCATTTGGAGATGAGATCCTGGAACATCTTCAGGTCCTGGACCCCAGCAAGAGAGAGCAGCTGCCATACACTGACATTGTGACACTGGCAATGCAATTTGCTGATAATGTTGACCAGGAAGACCTGAAAGAGGAGTGGGAAGACTTTCAACTCCTGGGTGAGGGTGAGCTGGTACTTTTGGATCAGAATGGAAAAGCCAAAAAAATGGATGTTGTCTGGAAGGAGATCCTCACAATGAAAACACCTTTTGGAGAAGTTAGGTTCCCTCTGCTTGGCAAAGTGTTGCCTTCTCTTCTGTGTCTGCCCCACAGCAATGCTGACAGTGAGAGAGTGTTCTCAATGGTGAGAAAGATCCACACAGATGCCAGAAGCAGTCTGGCTCTTGACACCCTGGCAGCTTTCTTGCAAGTGAAGATGAACTCTGATGAGTGTTGTCATGATTTCCGGGTACTTCCACAATGCACAAGAGAGCAAAGGCTTGTACTGATGAGTACAACAAAGAACATCAGTGACTGTGAGGTACTGTAGAAGGATGTAAATAGAAAACTCAACATGTGAGTGAGGGGGAGCAGTGGAGAGAACTGTCAGAACTGAACATGTGAGTGAGAAGGATCAGTGGATGTAAATAGAGAACTGTCAGAACTGAACTTGTGAGTGAGGGGGAGCAGTGGATGTAAATAAAGAACTGTCAGAACTGAACATGTGAGTGAGAAGGGTCAGTGGATGTAAATAGAGAACTGTCAGAACTGAACTTGTGAGTGATGGGGAGCAGTGGATGTAAATAAAGAACTGTCAGAACTGAACTTGTGAGTGAGGGGGAGCAAAGCTGTGGATGTATAATAGAGAACTGAACATGTGAGTGAGAAGGATCAATGGATGTAAATAAAGAACTGTCAGAACTGAACTTGTGAGTGAGGGGGAGCAGTGGATGTAAATAGAGAACTGTCAGAACTGAACTTGTGAGTGAGGGGAAGCAGAGGATGTAAATAAAGAACTGTCAGAACTGAACTTGTGAGTGAGGGGGAGCAGTGCTGTGGATGTAAATAGAGAACTGAACATGTGAGTGAGAAGGATCAGAGGATGTAAATAGAGAACTGTCAGAACTGAACTTGTGAGTGAGGGGGAGCAGTGGATGTAAATAGAGAACTGTCAGAACTGAACTTGTGAGTGAGGGGGAGCAGTGGATGCAAATAAAGAACTGTCAGAACTGAACTTGTGAGTGAGGGGGAGCAGTGCTGTGGATGTAAATAGAGAACTGAATATGTGAGTGAAAAGAAGCAGTGGATGTAAATAGAGAACTGAACACACAACTAATGAGAAAGCCTAATGTGGAGCAGTGGATGTAAACCAAATGACTTAAGGCAAGACACGGGTCGAAAAGTTGGGAAAATTTCACATCTGGACGTTTTTGAGATAACATCAGTTTTGAGTAGTTCAAACACTTGCAAATGCCCCCACGTGTTTTTTTCGACCTGTCATTCGATAATTAGTTGAATAAAATGGCTTTTAAAAACATCACTCCTCGTAAAAAACGTTAAAAACGTCATTGATGCATCGTATTTTATGACTTTTGGAAAAATTGTAACTTTCGATCTATTCTACGAAGAGGTTCACGCCCGGTACCGTTGGAAAGCTCGTCTTTTCGATCGAGCACAGCAAGGGAAATCACTCCGCCAACTATAGTGGTCTATTTTTAGTTGATGATTTCAAACAGCGTACACAGGGTTGTTTGCAAACTCACTAGCCAATCATTGAGCTTAGAGAGGGAATTCCACTTGTTTCAACCAATCAGAGACTCCAAAGCGAGGATTCCCTGGCCCACAATGCATCGTAAACATGGCTGCCGCTTCAACGCTAATTCTCTCAGTTAGTTTATGTTTTGCACCAAATCGAATAAATTCGACTTCAATCAAACAATCAGAGAATGCCCATGAGTGAATAAACTCAACATTATGCCGCGACCGAAAAATAGTGGGCGAAGAGAGCAGCTTTCGGCTGCACGCACCTCGAAAATACTTCGCGGTCAAGGTCGAAAGTCTAGTTCTACTTCGTCAACGCCTGCGTTGACAGTGCCATCGCGATCGCTGCCTCCTCGTCCCTCCATCTCAACTGCCTCGATTCCGGAAGAAACTTCAAACACATCGGCATCAAGGAGGAAGATACAGATGATGCAGGCAGAAGCGAAGCAGCCGATTGAAACCGATCATAAGTGGGTCAACGTGCACTTAGATCAGCTGAGTGAACTAATGAACGATGTTCTTTGCCCGAACTGTTTTCGGTCTGGTCTCACCTTCAGCACACTATACGATGAAGACAATGGCTTAGCCAGAAAACTTTGCTTGAAATGTGGAGCCTGTGATGCCAGAAGAATGAAGAAAGCTAATGTGGCAGCCTCTGTTCAGGCATAGCAACAGCGCCTACACTATGTCAGTATGTGGCTTCATGCCTTCAACTCAAGGCATCAGAAGAGGAGGCTTCAGGAGGAAGAAGAAGGGGAAACCTATGGTGCTGGAATGGCAAACTGACTTGTTGTTGACTCATTCACAGCATGTGTCTCTGAAGTTGCCTTTATTGACCTTGGCATTTCCTGTGTAGTAGTAGGGCTGATCCTTTCCTCTTGAGCATGAACTTTTCCATCCCTGCATTTTTTTGTACTCACTGCACAAAAACACTAAAAACTGGAAACTGTAAGTTCAGTTTCATTTTTTTAGCATGTGTAGTCCTGCTGGATGAATGTATGAATAAATGAAACAAGTTTTAGCCATGATGGATAGTTTTAGAAGGACTTATGCATGACTAAAAGTTGTTTTTGCCATTTTCTCAAAATGTGTTTTTTTCATAGAGTACAAATCAATTAATTACTAAAACTCATCACAGGATGATGATGATGACTTGTAATTTTGCAGGTATGTTACATGTATAATAATTTATGAACATACAGAC
The DNA here is from genome assembly GCA_034096865.1 of Theodoxus fluviatilis. NCBI lineage: Eukaryota > Metazoa > Mollusca > Gastropoda > Cycloneritida > Neritidae > Theodoxus > Theodoxus fluviatilis. Next base: position 67,358 of record JAWQFJ010020122.1, on the reverse strand, counting down.
ACTTTTTGCTGTAAACTGATTATTTGGCCAGATATGATTTTTTTTCTTTGATGTTGAACCTACTTTATCTGCAATTCGGATATTGATGTGGAAGCAATAAGTACAATTTTTTTACTTTTTGCATTACAAACATAATCTTCTGTACATTTAAAGATAAAGAGTGTACAATTTTAATGCAAAAAGAATTTTTAAGAAATATCAAGTAGTTAAGAAGTTATAGAAATTTAAAAAGATACAGAAATTTGCATATTTTTGCATGTTAGGCGGCCATTTTGGATTACCCATAATTCTAATTACTGTCAAACTTTGATGTTTTGATTAACTGTTATAAGTTCTTTCATGCCAATGAAACAAAAAAAATTCAATAAGCATATTTAAAAATTTCATGCTTCCTAGTAGTGTCTTGCCTTAATGAGTGATGTACAGTACTATTTTATATTAGCAGTATACATGTGCTTGTGTAATAAAGAAAACCCCCCACATATTTTGCCGTTTTCACGAGTTTTGTTTCATTGCCGCGCGAATCTCATGACAAAGTGATCAATCTCATGACAAATCATGCAAAATCTCATGACAAAACACTAAAAGTACTTGACACCTATGGAGTCAATGTAATAAAAACAGAAGTCAGGACCTTTAACGTAATATCGGATGATCAAGTTGTTTGAATAACGGTTCCACCTACATATCAATGTCACGAAACACGAAGGGGCGGGCTTAAGTTTGGTAGAAATTGAAGAAAAAGAAGAAAATAAGAAGTACCGGAAGTTGTCTGTCCGCTAAAGCGCGCTACTCTGAGGATTAATAAATGGCTATTTTCTCCACCTAAAATGCCATTCTTGATTTTGGGGGGGGATGAAAATGATGTTTGTTGGTGTGTAGTTTTGATAAAAGCCGGCAAGCACACCACTTGAAGGTAAAATACGGCTCTGGAGTCTTTCTTACAGATTGCCGATTCGCTTCTGTCCGCGTGATCAACATTCGCAACTTCGCTTTTCTTGTGTTAATACACATCTTTCCAAACGGGATGTGACGTTTTACTCACTCTACACAGGTTAGAATGGCACCATAGAACATGCGGGATAGCTTAGTTCACTTAGTTTCGATATCTTTGTTCTCGAGCCAAGGCGATTTCATCTGTCTGTCCGTAGAGTTCGCAACCTCAACGTTCGCAACACAGACGGCGTTGCGAATGTTGAAACGTGGACAGACAGCGTTGCGAACGTTCAAGGCGTACGAGTTCCCGCTTTGAGTCGGGACAAAAATAGACACACTGTGTCTCGCAAGAGATTCAATAAACACAAATGACTCAGGAATCGGAAGCAGCAGGTTTCACGGTATTGCATACTGCAGTTTTCCTCTACACCCAATGATTCATAAAAAATAAAAAGTCAACCAGGGGCCCAAAAACAGTTTGCACAAAGAGTTCAACTTTTTTTCTACCTAAAACAGTAAAAAAATGTATATGAACATACTTATTTCCAAAGTTATTGATGTTCAAAGACGCTATATCCTGAAACCACAAAAAATGCTTTTACAACTTCAGTGCATCATAACTGCTACAAAATGTTGTTTGGAAGCAACCAATGACAATCATCTTTAACATACACTATGTACACCTTAAGAAAAGTAGTAAACTTGCAATAAAAGTGACAACATTGATCAGAAGGATGGTTGACAGATAAATGACGCTAAATTTAGAATAATTCTGTCTTTACCGTTTCCTGTATACCTCAGGAGTCATCACTAGATAAAGAAATCATTCTAAAATTGAAAACCAAACATCTATAAATCATATCCACACAACAGATAGATATTTGACTCAATCACAATGACATGGGTGGACTCAAACGAACCCCCCCCCCCCCCCCCCCCCAATTCAAAAACGGGGTCAAACTCGCAGTTACTTGCTTCAAGGAAAACAATCCCAAACTTCTTCAATTTCAGTACAACCTAACTTATGGCCATAGAAAAGCAATCAGAAATGCATATATGCAGGCTTTAAGGGGGCACACAGCCTTTGCTACTTCGTAAAAAAATCTTCAAAAATCAAGTTTTGAGTTTAACACAAATGATGTCTGGAGAGTCTCCACAACACATTTGCATTGTACATTTAAAAAACGAACATCTACAACTAATTTACCAAAAGTGTGTGTGTGCGTGCATGCGTGTGTGAGTGAGAGAGAGAGAGAGAGAGAGAGAGAGAGAGAGAGAGAGAGAGAGAGAGAGAGAGAGAGAGAGAGAGAGAGAGAGAGAGAGAGAGGAGAGAGAGAGAGAGAGAGAGGAGAGAGAGAGAGAGAGGGAAGGAGAGAGAGAAAGGGGGAGGGAGGGAGGGAGAGAGAGAGAGAGAGAGAGAGAGAGAGAGAGACGGAAATCTGTTAGCGTGCGTCGCTGTGTCGATCGTGTGGTGGTTGAACATTGCTGACAGATACAGCAAAACTCGACCAAAAGGCACTAAAAACGGTGAAACGTGTTTCTGCGATGCTCTGTTTTGAGGTAGGGTAGTGAAATCGGCGTACTCAGCACCTGCGTACTCTTGACCCAACACCCCCTGCGAGAGCATTCCAAACTGCTGAGCAGCGGTTGAGAGACAACGGCATTCTAAAAATAGCTTGAGCGAGAGGGGTGCCGCAACAGTGGACTAGCCCAATTTTAAGCTTAGTTTAGGGTTGCGAACGTTAGGGTTGCGAACACTACGGACAGACAGATGAAATCGCCTTGGCTCGAGAACAAAGAGATCGAAACTTCGTGAACTAAGCTATCCCGCATGTTCTATGGCGCCATTCTAACCTGTGTAGAGCGTGTAAAACGTCACATTCGGTTTGGAAAGATGTATTATACACAAGAAAAGCGAAGTTGCGAATGTTGATCACGCGGACAGAAGCGAGTCGGCAATCTGTAAGAAAGACTCCAGAGCCGTATTTTACCTTCAAGTGGTGTGCTTGCCGGCTTTTATCAAAACTACACACCACCAAACATCGATTTCATCCCCCCCAAAAATCAAGAATGGCATTTTAGGTGGAGAAAATAGCCATTTATTTATCCTCAGAGTGGCGCGATTTAGCGGACAGACAGCTTCCGGTACTTCTTATTTTCTTCTTTTTCTTCGATTTCTACCAAACTTAAGCCCGTCCCTTCGTGTTTTGTGACATTGATATGTAGGTGGAACCGTTATTCAAACGACTTGACCATCCGATATTACGTTAAAGGTCCTGACTTCTGTTTTTATTACATTGACTCGAGGCATTTGCAGGCCAGGAAGGAAATTGCGTCTGTCCGGATTTTAACGTTCACCACCAATCACACGCTCAAAAAGTCAACAAAAACAACATTGATGAACAAACCATGTATAATTCTTAATTTAGAATAGCTGCTTTTTCCATTTGGTTGACAAAAAGAAGTCAAAATTGGTACAGTTTGTCAAAAATTCCCGACTTTTCTCAGCCATGTTCTCAACACTATCAGATTGTGAAACCTGCCAAGCGTGATTTGCTCGTTTTCAGAATCTCCAGCGATTTTAAAGTTGCATCCACCTACCCACCCATCCACCCATCCATCCACCCGTCCGTCCGTCCGTCCGTCCCTCCCTCCCTCCAGTCATCTATCCATCCATCCATCCATCCATCCATCCACTCGTCCATCCACCTATTCGCCCATCCATCCATCCATTCATCCATTCACCCATCCATCTATCCATCCATCCATCCATCCATCCATCCATCCATCCATCCATCCATCCATCCATCCATCCATCCATCCATCCACTCGTCCATCCACCTATTCGCCCATCCATCCATCCATCCATCCATCCATCCATCCATCCAACTCTGCGGTCTCAAAGATGGATTCCTCAGTGTGTTAAAAATGTCCAACCCCTCCAAATACAAAAAATATCGCCAGTCATTGAAGGAAAATGACCCTGAAAAGTATGAAGAGTACCTGAGAAAAGCACGCGAGCGGGCACAGAAGAATCGGGATCAAAGAAAGTCAAGATGGGCGACAGAACCACAGACTCGGATCCTCCGTCAGGAAATACAAAACTTCAAAGAGAAAGAGAGACAAAGAGCCAAAGCTTTCCACGCGAGGAAAAAATCCAATGCTACAACTCGCAGAACCCGTACCAGCCAGAATACCAGCATCAGTGGTGACAGTCTCATTCCACGGAAACGTCCAAAGGACATGACCGAGGAGGAGAGGCGGGAGCACAGCAGGCTCCTGCGTCAAGAATCAAGAAAGCGAGAGACACCCAAGAAAAGTTGGTGGCGGCGGAAAAAGGACAGAGACAGAAAGAAGGATAAGAGAGCCACCAAGAAAGCTGAAGAAGCCCCTGTCCAGCCTTCAACGTCAGCAGTGTGCAGTCCGCTCAAAAAATCGGAATGTACTGCTAGTGTAGTGAGTAAAATACATGCATGCTACTACTAGTGTAGTGAATAAAATACATGCATGCTACTGCTAGTGTAGTGAATAAAATACATGTATGCATGCTACTGCTAGTGTAGGGAGAAAAATGCAGGCATGCTACTGCTAGTGTAGTCAGTAAAATTAGTAAAATCAACATTCACCCTTTCTCCATCCATTTCATTCTTTCCATGTTCATCACCTGTGAGGATTTCATCTGACAAAGACTTTAATAGGAAATCTGAGCTGTCATTCTATTCTTCTTTGTCTTCGTAACACAAGAGATTTCTAAAAGAAATGCTGTGCAGTCTAGGCACAGTGCTCTTCAGCTTGCGGCACCTGTAGACCCTTAGTATGTTCATACCTGTCATTCTTAAACAGCTTGTCTTTGACTTAAGGTACAGAGGACTGTAATCTGTATGATGAAGAAATAAGGCAACCAACAATAAAAGTTGTAGTTATGGTAACCCAACCAATCCTATCTTTTTCTGCTGATCCTTAACTATTTTTTTTAATCATGCCTAAAGAAAAATTGATGGTAACTAAAAGAACGTGTGCTGTCCCATCTTCCATGCCATATGAGCACTCAAGAAATCCACTAAGTTTTAAAAAGTGTTTTCAGTGAAAGAAAGTTTGGTTTTTATTGAATATTGCCTCTTCTAAAAATAAGAAGAAAAAAGAGGGGGGGAAAAGTTCAGGCTGACCTACCATGTGACCCTCCCCAACCTCTGCCCCTTCTTATTTAGCCATGTTACCCCGGTCACAACTATTTTTTGTTTTGGCATACTGTATTTTACCTTCATCTTCATCATCTTAAGCAGATGGAAGTGCCTTTTTTTCTAGGTTATGGATATTTGTCTGCTTAGTTTTGTTCTGTTTTATGCACTGTACCTCAATTAAGGGAACAAAGTTAACCAGACTCCAGGATTTTATGCATTCAGCCAGCAGCACCTTTAGTGTATGTTTGTTCTTTGTTTCATAAAGGAAAATCACCCAAATATGCCAAAGTCCAAGGAATTCGTCTCGTCTTCATCTGAGGAATCGGGGTCTGACTCAGAGGTATGTGTGTCTGAATGTTCAAGTCTGTACATGTGCCAGAGATAGGTATTCATGTATGTACAAGTCTGTACATGTGTCAGAGATGTGTATCCATGTATGTACAAGTCTGTACATGTGTCAGGAATGTGTATCCATGTATGTATAAGTCTGTACATGTGCCAGGAATGTGTATCCATGTATGTACAAGTCTGTACATGTGTCAGAGATAGGTATTCATGTATGTACAAGTCTGTACAAGTGTCAGAGATGTGTATCCATGTATGTACAAGTCTGTACATGTGTCAGAGATGTGTATCCATGTATGTACAAGTCTGTACATGTGTCAGAGATGTGTATCCATGTATGTACAAGTCTGTACATGTGTCAGGAATGTGTATCCATGTATGTACAAGTCTGTACATGTGCCAGGAATGTGTATCCATGTATGTACAAGTCTGTACATGTGTCAGAGATGTGTATTCATGTATATGTACAAGTCTGTACAAGTGTCAGAGATGTGTATTCATGTATGTACAAGTCTGTACATGTGTCAGAGATGTATATCCATGTATGTACAAGTCTGTACATGTGCCAGGAATGTGTATCCATGTATGTACAAGTCTGTACATGTGCCAGGAATGTGTATCCATGTATACAAGTCTGTACATGTGTCAGAGATGTGTATCCATGTATGTACAAGTCTGTACATGTGTCAGAGATGTGTATCCATGTATGTACAAGTCTGAACATGTGTCAGGAATGTGTATCCATGTATACATACATGTACAAGTCTATACATGTGTCAGGGATGTGTATCCATGTATGTACAAGTCTGTACATGTGTCAGGAATGTGTATTCATGTATGTACAAGTCTGTACAAGTGTCAGAGATGTGTATCCATGTATGTACAAGTCTGTACATGTGTCAGAGATGTGCATTCATGTATATACACAAGTCTGTACATGTGTCAGAGATGTGTATCCATGTATGTACAAGTCTGTACATGTGTCAGAGATGTGTATCCATGTATGTACAAGTCTGTACATGTGTCAGAGATGTGTATCCATGTATGTACAAGTCTGTACATGTGCCAGGGATGTGTATCCTGTACATGTGCCAGGGATGTGTATCCGTACAAGTCTGTACATGTGCCAGGGATGTGTATCCTGTACATGTGCCAGGGATGTGTATCCGTACAAGTCTGTACATGTGCCAGGGATGTGTATCCATGTATACATGTACAAACTTGTCTGTACATGTGTCAGAGATGTGTATCAATGTATGTACAAGTCTGTACATGTGCCAGGGATGTGTATCCATGTATGTACAAGTCTGTACATGTGCCAGGGATGTGTATCCATGTATGTACAAGTCTGTACATGTGTCAGAGATGTGTATCCATGTATGTACAAGTCTGTACATGTGCCAGGGATGTGTATCCTGTACATGTGCCAGGGATGTGTATCCATGTATGTACAAGTCTGTACATGTGCCAGGGATGTGTATCCATGTATGTACAAGTCTGTACATGTGCCAGGAATGTGTATCCATGTATGTACAAGTCTGTACATGTGGCAGAGAGCAGGGAGCACATCTACACCAGAAACATCCACCTTTGATAGTGCCAATGTCATGTTTGTGTAGGCTGTTCAACCTGCAAAGTGTTGGACTCTCAGGTAGTTATTAGAGTATTCATCATGTTACTGGAGCCATTGAAAAAGGACAAACTTGAAAATGGGTACAACCATAAAGCATACAGATGATGGGTTGCTTTTGTAAAAACACTGTAGTGTTACTGCACTAGCTGTATTAACTTTGTTACAAAATTGCTTTATAGATTTACCCACCAGAAACTGGTTTTGTCTGAAAACTTCATCCTGCCAGAAAACTGCTACTGTTGCTCCCTGCTGCTATCAAGAAAGTGGCAGATACGCACATCTATTTACTTCATTGTGCTCTGTCAGTCTTGTTGATAGTTGAGTACCAACCGCTGTGCTGCAGCCCAAGGCAAAGAAGAGAAAGCCAGAGAAGCAGGAGAAGAAGCAGGAGAAGAAGCAGGACGAGGAGAAGCCCAAGGCCAAAGCCTCCAGCTCCTCACAGAAAGGCTCCGACGGAGAACAGATGTTCCAGGTGAGTAGGCACTCATGTCCATTGCTCTAGAGGGAAGAATATCAGTAGTGCTGTTCATCATCATTGTCGTAATCATCATCATCATTATCATCGGGCCAAAAAAAAAATTGGTGTGGTTAAGGTAACATAGCAAAAAAAAAAATAGGGTAGGTAGGTCGGCAATAACTTTTTTTTTATAACTTTTTATTTCTCGTGGAAACCAAATTAAACCTACTCGACTTGGAAATAAGTGTGCGAACAGACAGCGGATATTCCCTTTGGACAATTTTGACTTAACTTCTCTTGGAATTAGGTAAAGAAAAGCATTGACTTACCAGTGAAGATATGGCTGATATGAGATTGTCTGTCCTTCTAGTGTCAGTATCATGTGACCAACCATCGGTGCCCCTAACGTGAACCAGATGTAATTGAAATGCATCAGAAACTTGTGCTGCATGTTGATCATCCTCTTCTTCTTCCTCACTCTCGGCTTGCAAATCTTCACATTTGAAATGTATCGCCTTCAGTTCAAACGTGTCCCCGACCTCTCCAACAGTCGAACCCCAAGCCAACTCAAACCCATCCCCATCTGCTTTGCATGTGGTCACATCACCAGAGCTGCCAAGTGCTACGATTTAGGCGTAGCATGCTACGATTTCGCCGTGCTTGCTACGATGCTACGATGGTCAGGGAAAAACTATGATTTTTCAAAGCCTGGAACTGAACTTTTGACCGTCACGAAGAAACGCACACACACACACACACACACACACACACACACACACACACACACACACACACACACACACACACACACACACACACCGCTTTATCATAGTTTATGCTGGCGGTTCAGCGCTGAGCGTCGAACTGAACTTTTGACCGTCACGCAGAACACCCCCCCCCCCCCCCCCCCCCCCCCCCCCGCTTCACGTTGGCGGCTCAGCGCTCAGCGACTTGACAGCCCCCCCCCCCCCCCTCGCGCAAACATCGCCATTTTCCTTCTTGTGCGTGTGTGCTACGCCTATTTCTTAAATGCTACTCCAAAAAGCTCTGGATGCTAGTTGCTACTCTTTCAGTCTTTGGCATGATGGTGGGTTGGCAGCTCTGCATCACCGTAGCCACGAGCGACCACCCCATATTTTTTTCATGTTCATTTCGGGATGAATGTTTAGAAAAACTTCCATCATCGATGCCGTCTCTGGATATGCGGAAATCTGCTTATTGCTGTCTTGATGGTCACATTTTGAGGTAACAGTCGCTACCAAACGATCGCGGCACGCCATTTTTGTTTGTTTTCAGAACGAGGCTTGAGGAACGTGGTAAGTTACTTCCCTTTGCGCCCTGCGTCGTCTGTAACTACACAGGTTGTTTCCTGAGACTGAACGATCGATCCTCCCTCAACCCACAACTTTGATATTTAAAAAAAACTTCAACATTTTCAATAAAAAGATGTAGGGTCGGCGCCCCAGAATAGGGTAGGTCGGGTTACGTAACCACACCATTTTTTTTTTTGGCCCCATCATCATCATCATCATCATCATCATCATCATCATTTTCATCATCATCATCATCATCATCATCATCATCATCATCATCATCATCATCATCATCATCATCATCAGGCCCTCCCCCCCAAAATAGTTGTGGTTAAGATAACATGGCCCCCCAAAATAGGGTCAGTAGGACAGCCTGAACTTTTAAATTAGTCCTTTTTGTTAATTTTTTTAATGAGTAATTTCTTTAGTAAAAGAGGCCAGATTGAACACCAGCCAAACTTCCTTTCACAGAAAACCCATTACAAAACTTAAAAAGAGGGTGGTTGCCAGGGTTGGACTGACAAAAGTGAAAGCCAAGTCAGGACAATGATTCCGACTAATTGTATTCTTTCTTTCTTAAATCTTTTGGCCCTGAAAAGGGCCGTTTGATTTTCATGTCTCGTGAGCATTGGCCGTCAGGTGTGAGCTCCTGGTTGGAGTCGTCATGCCTGGCGGGACTGGCTGCTGCAGCAGGTCTGTGACTAGCGACTGCGGGTAGTGGTTCCAAGTGGTGGCTGTGGCGCAGACAGCGGGGGCTGTGGCTGCTGAGAGCGGCTGCAAGAGCTGTGGCTGGGAAGAAAGTTGTTTGGCTGGCAAGCTTTCGGAGTAACACTCCCTCATCTGGCCGTAGTGAGGAGAGACTGGTGGGTGAAGATAACAGGTCGGCGATGAGAGAAATTCACTTCTCAACATCTCATCAGGCAAAATGCATGGTGGGCACGTGCAAGGTCAAGCCTCCTCATTTGTAGTGTGCCGAGAACCCTAAAAGAAAAACTTAAATAGTGATTCCCTGTATGCTCATCGGGCAGGGAAGATGGAATAGTATGCAGTTCATTCTTTACCGTCAATTTCTGTCTTTTCTTTTCTTTTCCTTCCTTTTTAATGTGATTTTTTAAAAGTTCAGGATCGGCAGGGAAAAAAAGAGGGTATGTCAGGTTACTCTAACCACAACTTTCTTGTCATCATTATTATCATCATTATCATCATCATCATCATTATCATCATCATCATCATCATCATCATTGTTACGAGTTAGCTACCAGCGACTTATTTCCAATTATGGGTCGTTATTGTCTAGGGGTAAACTCCACAACCCAGCAGTTATGTAATACTGGTACACGACGGTGCTGAATTAATGTGTTGTTTGTTGTTGGAACTATGCACTCTGTGTGGTTCAGGCTGTGTCTATTTCTCATCCACAGCAAAGGTGAAGAGTGATACTGAGCTGTAACTAGTTTGCAACAGTGTAAGGAGAAATGTAATGCATGAGGAATACAGTTGGTTGCTGTGTTGATTGTTTGATTATTTTAATTCAGGCACAACTCCTTTTAATTTGCTTTTGTTGTCACTGATTAATTTTAGAGGATGTGGGAACAAAGTTTGGACAACCTAAAGATTCCTGCTTATAATTTCTTACCGTTCTATCACATTCGTTGAAAATGAAAATGAGGATACATACTCGGATATCTACTTTTTCTGGAGAAAAATGGAATGTTTTCACTGTTGGTTGTCTGTTCCAGCTGTCACGAAATCGCTATGCTACCGTCAGTGAGTTTCGTGGAAAAGTGATGGTCAGCATCAGAGAATACTATGATGCTGGTGGGGACCTCAAGCCTGGTAAAAAAGGTGGGCTGCTTTATTTCATATCTCCAAAAAAATTCCATTCACCAACCCCCTGGGGATTCAGGATACTCATTAGAATAGACGCACAGCTTCTTTCTATCGATTTGGAAAAGGCAAATAACTTGGGAGATGGAAACTTGACTTTCTCTCACTTTGACCAACTCGAGATTTTTCATGATAAATGGCCTTATCAGGGGTGTTCAAAGTTTCCCATACCACCCCTTGCCACCAGTGATCAGACCTGCTACGCTTTCGACATGCTTGCTACGCTGCTACGCTTGTCCATAAAAACTACGCTTTTCCCGCGTTCTTGAACTTTTGACCGCGATGGAGAATCCCCCCCCCCCCCGCTTTCACGCCGCCAGTGCAGCTTATCACGCCGCCTTCACAGCCTTATCTCCCCCCCCCCCCCCCCGCTTTCATGCCACCGGGTCAGCTTATCACGCCAACCTCACAGCTTTATCTCTCCCCACCCCCCACCCCCGCTACGCCTATTCCTTCAATGCTACTCCAAATAGCTCTGGATGCTACTCTTTGGCATGATGGTGGGTTGGCAGGTCTGAGTGATTGTGTGGGCTCTCTTGACATTTCTAAGTCAAGCTCATTGTTCTGAATGGAGAAAACAGCCATTGGTGCCAAAGCTGTCATGAGGTTGCAAAATCTAGAACAACTGTAAAATCAAACATTAGGTTTGGTATAGGTTGTTTTAGGCCCTACTCACTGGGATTGATGTAATCATGTATACAAAAAATGACGTCAGCATGTTTGAAAAATGTCCTGCAAGATTTACCCAGCAGCCTGGTCACATGTAGCTTCTCATGGGGAATCTATTTCAGTCTCACCTATGAAACTCCACAAACATTCGCAGTGAAGAAAAGACAAGCTTTCATAGTGCAAGACTGAAGAAGGAGGAAAAGTTGTATGTTAAAATTAATTGTTTTCCCTCCATACTGACCAGTAGACAACCAGAGATATATATGACCTTTCAACCTCGAAAAAAGAATTTGCATAATTCTTGCCCACACGTGGCTGCCTGCATCGGTCAATCCGATTGCTTGAGACATAGCTTGGAAGCCCGTGGGCAAAGGGAGGTAACTCCTAATGCCTCGTGCCTGCAATGTCTATAAAGCTAGCAGACAGCCACGTTTCACCCTCTTTGACTCTTTTCGAACCGCTGTCGCGTTTCGCTGGCACGTGGATTACTCGTGCTTGGATTAACCTCCAGTCTACTTCGTGTGGCTGTAAAGTGTTTGCAGTTTCCCCTTCGCTGACAGCTTGAGGGAAGTATGCGGCAGTGCCGCTGTTTTTGCGTCAGTTTCTGACGCTTGTTGTTGTGCGTTTGAGAATATTGTTCGCTTGGTACATTGAGTGCGCGCGCCGGTGTTTTCTGTTGCGTTGGCGGGTTGTTGCTCGTGTCGGTACTGGCGACGACTTGCTGGTGTTTTTTGCTTGTTTGCTTGTCTTCGCATTCGCTTTTGTAGCTGTGTGGTTCGCCCTTACTAGGTGTCGGTCGCTGTCGCTAGACCGTGCTCCTGTAATGGCAGACCTCTCCAACGCTGTTCGTGTTCGAGGCGTTCGGGGTAATGGCGTCGACACGACGGTGCAGCGAGGTCGGGGGTAGAGGGGAGTTCTCACACAACGAACGAGTGCTTCTTCTCTGCCTCCTTCTTCGTCGTCCGCGTGTAGGTCGTTTTCGCATGCTCCTGCTTGTTTACCTGTGACCACAGGCGGAGCTGCGGAATTACGTTCTTCACACGCTGCTTTTGCTCTTCCCACCACTTGGTCTGTTTCGACGGTGGACCCTGCGGCTGGGCCAGCGTTTGCTCTTTCTGCTGGTGCGGTAGGGTCGGCCGGGTTTTCTAACCCGTCGTTTTGGTTAGAATTGGCGTCCGCGTCTTTGCTTGCTGCTTCTCAGTCTGCCTTGGGGCGACCGACTGCGTTTTGCGCGTCGTCCGCTTCTCGGGAGACTTTGGAGCTACCGTCCTCTGTGCTTTGGTCGGGGTCGGAACCTAGGAGTGAGGCCCCGGGGTTCTTCGGCTCTCGGCCTCTCCCCTCTCGCACTGTCTCCCTGTTCAAGTGAGACAGGAGTTTTCTGACATCTCCTCTCCCGTCCCTTCCGGCGGGTCGAGACCTGCCTTGCACGGAGTTCTGGTTTTAATTCCCGTTCTCCTGGGCGGGTGCGCGAGTCAGTCGACTCGGGCAGGTACGTATCGTGCGATCAGCGGTGGCCAGTTCCCGCGGTCTCGAAAAGGTGATGCGGTTCGACACACATACGGAAGGTGGTCCCGCGCTCCCGAAAGGTCGAGCTCTGCGGTTAGACCACGGCAGAGCATTGCTACCGGCCGTTCAGCAGACACTGTTTGGTCTGGTCAGCACGCCGCCTCCCTTTCCTTGCGATCCCATGTGCCCCGCCCCTGCGCTTCCGAAAGGTCGCGCGGGGCAGTGCGGCACATTCCCCATGTTCCCGAACATTTGAGCCCTACGGTTTCCCAATGCCACAGCGTTGCTACGGGACGCTCAGCAGAATTATCCGTTCGGGCCGGTCCGCACGCCGCCCTCCTTCCCGTGCGATCCCATGTGCCCCACCCCTGCGCTTCCGAAAGGTCGAGCGGGGCGGTGCAGTGCATTCACCGTGTTCCCGCACGTTTGAGCCCTACGGTTTCCTAACGCCACAGCGTTGCTACCGGACGCTCAGCAGACATGTCCGTTCGGGCCGGTCAGCACGCAGCCTACCTTCCTGTGCATTCTCATGTGACCCGTCCCTGCGCTTCCACAAGGTCGGGCAGTGCGGCACAGGCATGTGCACCATCTCCGTGCTCCGGGGTGTGTGTGTGTGTTTGTGTGGCCAGGCGGCACAACGCGTGCAGGTAGTTGCGACAGATCACGTGGCAGGTTTGCCTGTACGTGCTAGTCAGCATTCTGCCTTCCGACCCCAGCGGTCGATCGGTTGCGGTTCTCTCCGGGGGTCAGGGGCCTCGGGCCGGCGCACCTCCCCTGAATGTCGGCACCATCGTTCTACGGATCGTGGGCCACGTTCTCCCGCGGGCGGGGGGGGGAGGGGCGTCGGTCACGCTCCGGGTCTGTTTTCTCCCCTGACTCCGTGGTCGTCGACTGTGTTTCTCCCTGCGGGGAGGCGGGTCTAGAATGACCGAGTCAGAGCCCAGCCAGTTGGCACGCTCGGTTTTCGGGCCATGGTTCCAATGCGGCTGCGGAAGAGGGATGGGACGTTGGGTCGGCCGACCAACGCTCCTATCGCTCTCTGTCTGTGAACACTCTCTGTGAGGAACCGCTTGGCTCGGCTGCGGGTCGGCCTTTTCATGTGTGCAGTCTGAGAGCTCCCGCAAGGGTGGGCGGGGCGCGACGGCACATTCTCCGTGCTCCCGAGAGGTTGAGCGATGCGGCTAGACTGAGGCAGAGCTTTGCGACGGGACGCTCGGCAGGAATGTCCGAGGGGTCCAGTCAGCGAGCCGTCTGTCTTCGTGGGCTCTCCGATGTGCATCTTCTCAGGGCTCCCGGGAGGTTGAGCGAGGCGGTACGGCAAGCAGGGCATTGCAATGGGTCACGAGGCAGGCTTGCCTGTACGTACCGGTCAGCGTACTGCTTTCCAACCCCGGCGGTCGACCAATTCCGGTCTACCCCGGCGGTCGGGAAGCTCGGCCCTCCGGCTTCACTGTGTTCTGCATCGCTGACTTCGTTCCACTCCTACGCGCGCAGACGCTCTGAAACGGGCTTTTGCTGTTTGGCGTCAGCATATCCATGACAGCGCTAGTCTGAGGATGGTGAGGGATGGGTATAAAATTCCGTTCACCACACACACACACACACACACCACCACCCCGAGCCTGTCACGTGAGCCTCTTGCTTTTCCTGAACCCTTTAACCCTGAGAACGTAAAGGTGTTGGAAGAGGAGGTCGCTTCTCTTCTAGACAAGCAAGTTGTTCAGGAGGTGTCTCTTGGTTCACCAGGGTTTTACTCCAGAATTTTCGCGGTTGCGAAACATTCTGGTGGGTTTCGCCCGGTTCTAGACCTATCTCGGTTAAACAGGTCTGTTTGCGAGATGCCTTTTTAAGATGGAGTCTTCCAGATCGGTACGTGATGCACAGGACAGGTTGCAATCGTTGGTAGATCTACTCTCTCACTTACGTGGTGTGGAGAGTGCTCCCTATCGTACTCTTCTCTCCTTGCTTGGCAAGATGGAGTCGATGGCTACCCTGTTGCCTTTGGCACGGGCCGCCAAAAGACCCCTTCAGAGGCAACTTGCCAGCCGGGTCTTCGACTGCTCAGATTTTGATCAGGTGGTAGCTCTGGGGGAGTGGTTCCGGGAAGCCACTTTGCACTGGACGGACGTGACGTGGCTCCTTTCGTCTGTCCCTAGCCGACCCAGGGGTCCTATCGTCTATCTGTTCACAGACGCCTCGAGGACCGGTTGGCGTGGGCACACAGACACGGCCTCGGTGTCCGGTCTCCCGTCTGCGAGCGAGTCACGGCTGCACATCAACTTTCTGGAGATGAAAGCGATTTTTCGCTCTCTCCAGGGATTGTGTCAATGTTGAGTGATCGGCACGTGACAATCTCGGGTGACAATGTCACATGCCTGAGTTATCTCAGGCACCAAGGAGGCGCAGTCTCTACGACTCTGTCTCTCAAAGCTGAGGAGATTCTGGTTTGGGCTGATTCTCATGGCATTTCCATTTGAATGTGCTGGCAGATCACCTGAGCCGGAGGGATCAGGTTCTGCCTACAGAGTGGACTGTAGCGCATCAGGCGCTAGAGCGGGTGTGGCTTTGCTGGGACAAGCCCATGGTGGATCTGTTTGCCACCAGGTTCAACATGCGTTTGCCGTGTTACTTCTCGCCTATGCACGTTCCACAGGCTCTCGGCCGAGATGCCTTTGCTAGGTCGTGGTCGGGCATGGAAGTCTATGCTTTCCCTCCCACGCGGCTTCTTCCGAGGGTGTTGGCCAAGTCGCCCTGGAGCGTCCTCGCATGATCTTGGTCACGCCATTCTGGCCTGGAGCTTCATGGTTCCCTGATCTGCTGGCTCTCTGAGTGCACTCTCGTGCAGCCTCGTTCGGGAATTGGCCATCCGAATGTTTACTTGTTGAAACTTTCTGCTTGGCTTCTTTCTAACACAGGTTCACATGGCTAATTCCGTTTCACGCTAGTTCCCACGTCGTCAGATCTCTCTTCCACTGTGGGATGGGTTTTCTGCTTCTCCGTTTTCTCTCTGGTTCAGGTTCGCATCACTGGAATCTTGTGTTTTCCAGCATCTCCCTCAGGGGACAATGTTTTAGTGACACTAGCTAGTGCGCGTCGGATCGGGGATATCCACGCTTTGCGTGGTTTACCTTCGGTTGTCATTTTCACGGTAGGCTGGCCTTGTGTACTCTGTCTTTTCTGCAGGAGTTTCGGTGTCACACTCAAGATTCACTTTCCGACTGTCCGAGCGTCGAGATTTCGGTACTCTGGCTCATCTCGATTCTGGTGAAGCTGACTGGTGAACTGCTCGGTGCGTGCACTCAATGTTACCTGGCTCGAATTCAGTCCTGTCGTCTTCGGCAACAGAGACTGTTTCTGCCCCTGACACTTAGTCACGCCGAGGTGTCTGGCTAGATACGCATTGCATGCGTTGCTTGATCCTCCTGCTGGTGCCTCTAGGACTCATGAAATCCGCAAGGTTGCCACCTCTGTAACATTTGCCAAGAATGTCTCTTTGGCTCACCTTATGAGGGCGGCCTTCTGGCGCAGTGACTGTGTTTTCACTTGCCATTACTTGCGTGATGTTTGAGTTCGTCGTCTCAATGACACCTTTGGCATCAACAAGTTGGTTGTTGCGGGTTCGGCTATCCGTGTTTGATGATGAGTGGTTTTAATGTTGTTGTCAGGTGTTCATGCACAACCGCCACCCATTGCTGGGCAATCATATCCCTGGTTGTCTACTGGTCAGTATGGAGGGAAAACTTGAAGAAATTTAAGGGGGGACACTACGTTGAAAAATGGGATTATAGAAAAAAATTATTTATTCAGCAAGTATGAAAGCTATGTTCATGAAATTTTGTACATAAAACATACACAATGTAAGGCATATTCAGACCAAATTTTATTGTTCCAGATTAATTTGTTAGTGTGTTATAACAAAATCACTGGGAAAAAAAACACGGGAGTGATCTTGCACACTCTACCAAATACCTGTATTCAATTTTCTTAATGATTACCTATCATTGTAAACAAAGAAGAAGGTCTATATTACACAATAGGATGTAAAAAATGTATCATCAACAATTAGAAATTTGTCTGGTGACAAGTGGCACTATCAGCACAAAAACACACTCTCGGCATGATGAGATTAAACTTATATATAAAAAAAGTTACCAAGCTACAGTTTTCTTACTGGTCCTATTGTATGCTACATACATTCAGAAATGTACAGTAAAAATTTCAACAAGCTATCTTTATCATAAGTCACTTTAATTTCTTGTGCAAAACTACTGCCGTAGAAAGAAAACAACATTTTGAGAAAAATGGCTGCAAAGTTTGAGAACGAATAAACTTGCACTGCAAATGAACCATAATAGGTACAATGTTCTAACATGACTTATTTAAATTGGAATTCATTTCTAATCATGATAGCAAACTTTCAGCTTGACATTTTAACTCAAAGTATCAATACATCAGGTCCAGAAGCATCACCTGCGGAAAAACAAAGCATTTGTGACAAACACATTTTCATTGAAGATACAATACTTGTTTGGCATTGTTCTGTCACAATGAATTACTCCTTAGGGAATCAGAGAGAGTCACAAGGCAGTATTCAATCAAGTCCAGGTGAATACAGGACTCCCTCCTGGTTCATGAGTCGCTGGCGCTCTGCTCGATGCGCTTCCTCCAGTCTTGCCCGTCTTGCTTGGGCTTGCTTCGTGGATTTCCTGACTGCCTTCTTCACCCTTTCTTCATCCTCCTTCCTTGCATTCTGCACAGCCAACTCCCCCAACAACTCTAGTTCATCCAGTACATCCTGATGTGCTGATGAGCCCTTGTTAAACCGCTGGATGCAGATTGCAACGGCAGTATCCACTGTGCGGAGACCTGCCCATCTTTCTTTGGGGCATAGTCTCCAAACCAACGAGTGGAAGCATTCATTCGAGTTCTGGGTTTTGCCTGCAAGGCATCTCTGAAGTAACTGGGGATCTCCCAGTCTCTTGTAGAGAGGCACAAGTGCCTCAGCTATGTCTCGAGGAAGAGGGTGGGGGTGAGTTGGAGGCAGCCTGTCGTCTTCCTGTGCTCGCTTGTGGAAGCACCATGATCTTCGGTCAGGACTGGATGCAGGACACCTGTCATGGTGAGGGTCATCATCTGTGGACAGGGTGTGGAAGAAGGAAGCCCAGACTGCATTCACCATGCCATCTAGGTCTCCTGGGTGCTCCTTGATGGCCTTGCCATAGTAGCTTGTGAGCTTGGCAATTCGTTGGTCGGTCAATTTACCCCGGCCACCAATTGGAGCATGTTGGGCCTTTCTCTTTTCCACAAGATTTCGTAGAGCTGTTCCCATTCTCTTTGTCACATGATTCACACAATCCATTTTGCTGACAAGCACCCCCTCACCATAGACTTTTGCAGCATTCACTCTGGCATGGGCCTTCCCATCTCCATCCCCCAGCATCTCCATGTACCTGAAATTGTGGAGTGCCTCTGATCTTCTCCACAAAATCAGTGCAGCTTCCACTTCCATAGCCTGGGAAGAACAGTGCACATTCTTCTGGCAATCCTTTTTATGGTTTCTGTGCCACTCTTCGAATTGTGCTGTATCTGGCTCAGGCCCTAGTTCACAGCCATGGCAGTAGTTTGATAGGGTCACAAAGTCTACAACAAGTCCACTGTAGATCTCGATGACAGCTGCAATGCCATTGTGAGATGTTCGCCCACGCTTCTGCCAGCTCCCATCGAACGAAACTGCAATATCTAGGCGTCCTTCTGGAGTTGGCTGACTAATTTTCAACTGCAAGTACATCAGTCGAACCTGTTCAGCTGCCTCCTGAAGGTGCCTATCAGCAGCCCGATGAACTCCTGAATGCAGCGTCTTCTGGTAGAGCTGCCATGTCTTCAGATGCATGGGTGGGGGCATGTTCATGAGAGCGAAAAATCGTCTCAGTTGGGTGAACCCAATCCCAATGGAGGTGGCAGCAACAACGAGACGACGGTTGATGTCATAGCCATTGTGCAGAGTGCCTGTCTTTGGTGAGGTCCTGACCGCCGTAATGGTGTTCCCACATGCTGAGCAGAACACTTTCAGCTTGCTCGCTGATCCAAACATCGCCGACTGATTTTTGGTCACTGTTAACGGCTGGTCACAATCTCGGCAGCGGAACACAGAGACGAGCTTGTTCATCATGCTCATGCTGACGATCACGTTCTCATCATCACACACTGGCTCTCTTGTCTCGCTCTCGAAAAGACGAAGTTTCTTGGCACTGGTAGGGACAGATTCTGACGATGAGGAGGCGATTGCTTTTGCAACATCAGCTGCGCCAGAAGCAGATTCGATAAACGCTAGTGCGGAGGTTGCCGAATCGCTACTAGCGAGAGGTGCATCTTCGGTCGAAGTAGAACTAGAAGCAAGCGCTGTCGATTCTCGAGCTCCGGAGTCAGGACATAAGTCGGTTTCCACTCCATGTCTTCGTTTTTGAGCGGACGATGAGGAGGCGAGCAACCTTGAAACAGCTGCGCCAGGCGTAGTTTCGATCGACTCGAGTGTGGTAACCGCTGAATCGCCGCTCGCACGTGGTGCGGTGTCGATCGAAATAGAAGCGATCGCTGTCGAATTCCCCGCTCCGGAGACTGTTGACAAGTCTACCTTTGTCTTCCTTTTCTTCTTCGGCTTTTTCCCAAATCTATGCAGCGTAGCAAACTTCTTTGCATCCCTCCTCGGCATTCTTGCGCTTGGTTGATTGATACAAAAGACGCTGCGCGTTCCTATGTCGAAAACAGCCGAAGCTAGCTTCGGGTGTTTCCGTTCATCACTTCCGCTAGCTTCGGCTGTTTCCGTTCATCACTTCCGCCCTGATCACGCACTGTGCACGGATTAAGCGACCAATCAGAGCAAAGGATAGACAGAGGCTTCTCTTTTGAAGCGTTTCATTGGTTCAGACTAGTTTCCGATTTCTGCTTCGTGTGCTTTCGGCAGCTAGCCTTTCGTTCCGGTAGTTGGAGTGGCGCGAAGTCTAGAAATGGCGCTACGCGTCGGTACCAAGCATGTGGCGTTTCTTTGCAAGAAAGATGGCGTAACCTAGGACTACAACAGGCGCATTTCGGCTGATTAGTTAGTGTTTTTTCTCAATTCTCGTGATGGGTACCTCATTAAAAAAAAGATTTTAAATATTTAGAAACTTCAGTCGCACAATCGGTTGTACACAGACGTTCCCGAGACATGGTAGACTCGGAATCGATGATAAACCCAAAACTCGATTTTTGATCATATTTTATTAATTTTCAACACCGTGTCCCCCCTTAAACTAATTTCTATGTTTTCCTGACATACCAGTAGACAACTTACTGTCCCACCCACCTCCCTGTTGGTGCATTTGCTCGGGTTATCTCAGCAGTGTCAAAGAGGGTGAAACGTGGCTGTCTGCTAGCTTTATAGACATTGCAGGCACGAGGCATTGGGAGTTACCTCCCTTTGCCCACGGGCTTCCTAGCTATGTCTCAAGCAATCGGATTGGCCGATGCAGGCAGCCACATGTGGGTAAGAATTATGCAAATTCTGTTTTCGAGGTTGAAAGGTCATATATCCCTGGTTGTCTACTGGTAAGTATGTCAGGAAAACATAGCTAAATTAGTTTAAATTTCTTCAAATACCCAATTTTGGGACTTTTCTCCATTGTTACCAGACAGGGGTTTTTTTGCTTTCAAAGTAGTGTTTTTAGCTCTATGGTAACACTTGGAAATTTGCTTTCAAAGGACTTTTTAGCTCTATGGTAACACTTGAAATTTGCTTTCAAAGCTTTTTTTTAGCTTTCAAAGCTTTTTTTAGCTTTATGGTAACACTTGGAAATTTTATTTCAAAGCACTTTTTAGCTTTATGGTAACACTTGGAAATTTTCTTTCAAAGCACTTTTTAGCTTTATGGTAACACTTGGAAATTTTCTTTCAAAGCGCTTTTTAGCTTTATGGTAATACTTGGAGGTTTGCTGTCAAAGCAATGCAGAGATGGATGATTTGTTGAACAGCTGGATTGTAAATCTGCAACACTGACAACTTACACCTTCTTCACCTATTTTGAGTTGAAGCCAAAATCATCCCAAGTGGAGATTGATGGAATTACCCTTGTTCTGTGCTGCAGGCATCACTCTGCCCATGGACCAGTGGACACGACTCAAGGACCAGATTGAGGACATAGACAAAGCAGTCAAGGACCTGCAGGCCTGAGCCCACTTGGTCAGACTGACCAGACAGCCCTGTCCACTTCATTTTTGTCATTAACTTCTTCTCAACAGAGTGAAAGATGGATGTGACCCTTGGGAGCGGTGACTGGTGTTCTTGCCAGCAGGGCACTCAGAGTGAGATCATTGGACAGTTAGTGTAAGTGACAGTTAGTGAAAGATGCCTTTGAAGACATGCATGCTGCTGATAGATGCTCCTCTTTCCAGCTGGAGCCAGGTTTGCAGTCCTTGCCAGGCCAGCCTCAGTAGCTTGATTACAGAGTGCCACAGAGGATTTTCTGTTTTAATTTGTTTGAAAAATAATCCCCAATCATTTTATTTACAGATGTTTTCTCTATAGTTGTGTAATTGTCTTTGATGATTTCATTCTAGGTGTGCAAGTATGTTGTCATGTCCATGTTATTGTCAGACAAAGCAGAGTGATTGGTTGACTAAAAAAATCTCACATTAAAAACTTTTTCAGTTTTTGTATGTTTCTTTCCAATCACCCTTTGGACTGTGCCATTAATTTGTTGAAGCCAGTTTAAGTTGAAGAATTATTATGTAAACGATCTATGTACTAAAAGTAAAAAGCTTGGTTTCTCAGAATAAACATGTGAAAATGTCATGAATTTTGATGTATTGTTTTGGTATGTTATATAAGATGTTTCCTTGCAGAGATAGATGATTTCATACCTCCCATCCGCTCTTTCTTCTGCAGGACTGAAATGTGCGAAGTTAGTGAAGCCTTGAATATAAAAACCGCTGGCGCTGAACCTCCAGGTTTTGGCATTAAAAACCCCCCAATACAGCTGCGAGGGCCTTCAGTAAACCTGGAGGGAAAAAAATCTAATACAGGACGTTTCGTACCCTAGTCGTTGTGCACCTCATTTAGTCGATTCGTACCTTTTCTACTCTAACCCTAACTCTAACCCTAACCCTAACTCTAACCTGTTAGGGTACGAAACGACTAGGTACAAAAACGACCCGCATCGTAAAAAATATTTCTTTCTCCTTCACCAATGTTTTGCAAATTCACCCTTCTCAAAAATCTCCTCGCAAATGACGTCACGTTATTCGACGTCAAATGATGACGTCACACATTTTGCAAATGGAGTCTGTTGTATCGTTTTCATTGCAACACCAAAATGTAAAAAAGTCACTTTCTTTTAAAACCTCGATTCTGAAAATTTGATAATATTGAATCGGACCTAACTTCCAGTCAGTGTGCAAAATCTCAAGGAAATCCGTCCAGTAGTTTTTGAGATAGGCCTATAAGCCGTGGAGACGGGACAGACAGACACACAGACAGACTAACGAGACTCTGTTGCAAATTTATTTGATGGCGTCCAGCGTCTATGGCGAAACCGAAGGCGAAGGCTTCATCATCACATAGACACTGATGTGTTCCTTATTGCGAGAACAATGATAGACATGACGAGAACGCCAGACTGTCCTTTTTCACATTCCCCACAGACAAGAAGCAGAAGAAACTATGGATCTGGAAGATTCGGCTTGATCCTGGCAAAAAATTCAAGGCAACAAGAGCTTAGATTTAGGTCTTGTAAAAGCAAAAAAAAAGTTAAATCATCTAACCAAAACATTCAAGATCCTCATAAAAACAACATATTTGTCATATCTTTTCATTAACTCAACTACACTTCTTACGAAATAAAGTAATTTCTACAACTTGAGATACGAATAAAAGCGACTTAACTCTTAAGGCTTCAGATAGTGCCTCACGAGGAGCAGCGCACATGTTTGTGATGTAAAACGTGACCTTCATTACAGTATTACACTACGAGTGATCTTATCCGATACCAGTTGATGTTTTACCCCTCTGCTAAGATTATAAAACAACTCATTCGAATTTTACATGAAACATTTAGTTATCTCGATCGTCTGCTGGCGTAGTGGCTACGGTTCGATCGTGTTCGTCTGCTTGGTTCGTAGTGTTGATCATTATGAATGGTGTTTCTTGAAATAAGGTCAGTAAGCCTATATGTTAATTTATAACGCTAATATAACCCTGGGCTGTCTTAATTTATCAAAGCTGTATGTTGATTGCGTCAATAGGTCGTGAAATACATTTTACAAATCCAAGCTTCTCGTACTTCTATTTATAGCTGACGCGCGGACCTCAGCGGCACCAGGATAGATTATAAATACATTGTTGTCCTCGAACCTGCCTGCTGTTGACATCGTGTACAATGCTAGTATTGTCTGATGCTATGAAATACGTTCACCAGTAAAAGGTCCAACACATGGAGAGAGACAGACACAGACCTACACACCACAACACATGGAGACAGTCACAGACCTACACACCACAAAACACATGGAGACAGACAGTCACAGACCTACACACCATCTTTGAAGTGCTGCAAGAACAAAACAAAACAAACGAAATGTTTTCCCCCCTTTTTATTATCGATTCACTGCCATTAGGCCAAGCCAACAGACTACCAGTACCAAGTTGTTGCGCTTAAGTCAGGACAGACAGAACGAACGAACGAACTTTATTTTACAAGGGTAGTGAATTAGGCAGTATTGCCTTTCTTACTTACATTCAGCCCTTGAGGCAAAATATTCAAATGTGGTAAGAGAGAGAGAGAGACAGAGAGAGAGACAGAGAGAGACAGAGAGAGACAGAGAGAGAGAGACAGAGACAGAGAGAGAGACAGAGAGAGAGAGGGGGGGGGGGAGCTGGGAAAAGGGGAGGAAGGGAAGAGAGAATGAGAGTAGAGGGTGGGTGGGAGAGAGATCAAGAGAGAGATCGAGAGAGAGAGACAGAGAGAGAGAGAGAGACAGAGAGAGAGTGAGAGTAGCCATAAGTACTGATCAAAAGATCAGATAAAGGCCTCGCAGCCTAAGACATCTGAGGACATATATCTATCTATCTAAAGTAATTCTCCTATAAACTGTCCTCGCAAATGACGTCACGTTATTGATGACGTTGCACATGTTGGAATTTCGCCATCCCCAGGTGTTTCGAAATTCGTGTCCTGGCATATAGGATCGAAATTGTACTTGCAAATGACGTAACGTTATTAATGACGTCAAATTTGGCTTTTCCGTCAATTGTCATTTCAATAATTTTTAGAGAGGTGCTTCGATTATACGACCTTAAAAAAACCATTTTCTCTTCAAGCCTCGATTCTGAAAATTTGATACATTCAATCGGACCTAACTTCCAGTTAGTGTGCAAAATCTCAAGGAAATCCGTCTAGTAGTTTTTGAGATATAAGCCGTGGAGACGGGACAGACAGACAGACACACACACACACAGACAGACAGACAGACTAATAAAGTCTGTAGGACCTCCAGTAAACCTGGAGGGATAATCATGCTCTCAAGCAGATTTTATAGTTGACCAGTGTGAAGACTTTGAAATGGCACAAAATTGTCCTTTGGCAGAATGAATTGGGAGTTGAAACAAATGATAATTCAGATGTTTGCTGTCATGGCTTTTGCCTTAAAATCCGCATTGGAAAAACAATCTGATATGATCTGTGAATGTTTTGTAAGGAAATCTGTTGGGATTACAGCTGAGTTACAAAACTAGCATGCGTGTCATGTGCATGCATGCCAGTTGAGGCTTGTAAATTGGGAATGTTTGGTTTTCTACAGAGCACCTGCACAGGAGTCTTCAAATCTGAGACTGACATTGATCAGGGCCTGTATGCACGTCAGAAGCGGTTAGCATAAACGCGTTTAGAGCTTAAACGCGGTTAGCTACACGGGCCCTACAGCCTGGGCCTGCAAACGTCGGTCCGTTTAGTTTACTAATCGCGTTATCGGTATGCACGTCAATCTGGTTAGCCTATCCTATACGGATTTTCGAGTATAAACTTATCGCACCTCCGAGGTCCAATAGTGGGCCTAAACGCGTTTTTCCGAGCACGACAGCGGCGTCTTCTGCGAAGAAACAGGATTTTCCGGAACCGGGTGGGGATGGAGGGTGAGGATAGTGGGTGGGGATGGGAGGTGGGGATGGCGGGTGGGGATGGGGTGGGTGGGGATGCAGGGTGGGGATGGAGGGTGGGGATGGAGGATGGGGATGGGGGGGGGGAGGAGGAGGGGGAGGAGGAGGAGGGGGAGGGGGAGGAGGAGGAGGAGGAGGGGAAGAGGGGGAGGAGGAGGAAGAGGGGAGGAGGGGGGGCGGAGGAGGGGAGGAGGGGGAGGAGGAGGGGAAGAGGGGGAGGAGGAGGGGGAGGAGGAGAGAGAAGAGGGGGAGGGGAGGAGGAGGGAGGAGGAAGAGAAGGATGACAGGGGGGGAGGAGGGGGAGGGGGAGGAAGAGGGGAGGAGGACGGGAGGGAGGAGGGGGAGGAGGACGGGGAGGGGGAGGAAGAGGGGAGGAGGGGGAGGAGGACGGGGGGGGAGGGGGAGGAGGGGGGGGAGGAGGGGGAGGAGGTGGAGGAGGGGGAGGGGAAGAGGAGGAGGAGGAGGAGGAGGAAGAGGGGAAGAGGGGGAGGAGGAGGGGGAGGAGGAGGGGAGGAGGGGGAGGAGGAGGGGAAGAGGGGGAGGAGAAGGGGGAGGAGGAGGGGGAGGAGGAGGAGAGGGAGAGGGGGAGGAGGAGGAGGAGGACGGGGGGGAGGAGGGGGAGGAAGAGGGGAGGAGGGGGAGGAGGATGGGGAGGGGGAGGAGGACGGGGAGGGGGAGGGGAAGAGGGGGAGGAGGACGGGGGGGGGGGAAGGGGGAGGAGGGACGGGAAGGGGGAGGGGCAGGAGGGGGAGGGGGAGGGGTGGGGGAGGGGAGGAGGGGGAGGAGGAGGGAGAGGAGGAGAGGGAGGAGGGGGAGGGGGAGGAGGAGGGGAGGAGGAGGAGGAGGAGGGGGGGAGGAGGGGGAGGAGAGGGGAGGAGGGGGAGGAGGACGGGGGGGAGGGGGGGGAGGAGGACGGGGAGGGGGAGGAAGAGGGGAGGAGGGGGAGGAGGACGGGGGGGGGGGAGGGGAGGAGGACGGGGAGGGGAGGGGGAGGGGGAGGGTCAGAAGGGGGAGGAGGTGAAGGAGGGGGAGGGGAAGAGGGGGAGGAGGACGGGGGGGAGGAGGGGGAGGAGAAAGAGGGAGAGGAGGGGGAGGGGAGGAGGAGGAGGAGAAATGTTGAATGCATGAATAGGTCGTGCATTGCAAAATTGGAAATGCGGGTCAATGCACCTTCACGCGAAAGCACCTGTCAATGGATTTCGTTGCGATATAACAACAATGTATTCCGCGCGTCAGCTATAAATAGACGTGCGCGAACTTGGAAGATCGGCGTGTAGATGACCTGCATTTCCATTTGTAAAAGATAAGCGCTTTAACGACCTATTGATGCAATCAACATACAGATTTGATAAATTAATGCTGTTCATGGCTTACATTTTCTTTGGATGGGTTTCTAGTGTCCCAATATACAGCTTTTTCTGTTCGAACTGTAGACAGCGTGTGTGTGTTTAGCTATACGTCTCCGTTTAGCGCGATGTGCATACCAAATCCAGTTAGGGCTTATACGTGGTTAGGGCCCGTATAGCTAAACACACACACGCTGTCTACGGTTCGCACATAAAAAGCTGTATATTGGGATACTAGAAACCCCATCCAAAGAAAATGTAAGCCATGAACAGCATTAATTTATCAAAGCTGTATGTTGAATGCATCAGTAGGTCGGAAAAGCTGGTACATGTTACAATTCGCAATGCAGGTCGACACGGCGAAGAATCCGTGGCGACGGCTCCACTGCTTACATTGCGTGTTCGCACAGAAATCGCTGTATTTGGGGGATACTAAAACCCCATCCAAAGAAAATGTAAGCCATGAACAGCATTAATTTATCAAAGCTGTATGTTGAACGCATCAACAGCTCGTGAAAGCTCCCACGATTTAAAATTGCAAATGCAGGTCGACGCGATATCGATATCTTATCTACACAAGAAGCGTCCATTGCCATGGCTTGGCACGAGAACGAGGCGCGGAGCAAAGGGACGTAACTCTAAATTCTGACCCCGCTTCGCGTAATGAAAATCGATTGAGTTCGCGGTGTCAGCAAAGATTATAGGTACCTATAATCTTTGGTGTCAGTTCCAGAATGTCTGGCCGACGAAATCTAAACTTACGAAATACTTCTTGGTCATCGTAGGTGTCGAAGGGATTAGTTCGGTCCCGGAAAATCCTGTTTCTTCGCAGAAGACGCCGCTGCCGTGCTCGGAAAAACAAAACGGTCGCCATATATTTACACGCGTTTAGGCCCTCGGAGGTGCGATAACTTTATACGCGAAAATCCGTATAGGATAGGCTAACCAGATTGACGTGCATACCGATTGTTCCCGCCTATCCGCCCGTATAGGGGATAAACGCGATTAGTCCACTAAACGGACCAACGTGCATACGGGCCCAGATCTCTTTCTCCCCACATTTTGTTGTATTCTGATTGACATAGAATGGGTAAATTTCTGCATTGCAGTGCTCCATGCAGCCAAATGCAAATTGCAAACAGATCACAGATAGCCTGAAATTGCACCCTTTTGAGATGAAGAAACTTGGTAGGTGGCTTGATCATGCAAGAAAGGCATGAGAATGATGATTACAAGTATGAACACAGACGTGGACGAACATGGTGTGAAGAGTAAATAAATAAACCTTGGGCTTTGGCCAGCATCTGCTTAGGTCCAGTGGTTTGTGCTCTGAATTGCTGAGTGAGAACCTGGGGTTTGATCCACTTCTACTTGCCACGCACTGCTCTTGTGAGTTCTCCATAAGGCAGTAGCTGCTAGACACCATACCTCCCCTCAGTCAGCTGGAACCTTTGGTTTCGCATTTGGGGCCTTTACTAGTAGCTCCACCATGGGACCCCAGCAGCACCAAGTGCTTTCCAGTGATGGCTGTTGCCAACTTCTCCCTCATGTTGTACAAGCTGCTTGCTTGACTTTACCTGGTCTGGGCTGCAGTTCCCCCCCCCCCCCCCCCTTCCCCCCTCTCAATGTCCCCTGTGGCTCAATGGCAGGAACAGGAACTCCTCTGAGCTTCCCCATCTAGTGCCTTGTCCACCACACTGAGGAGGAATCTGGTGGCTGAGCTTTGCAGCCTCTGGACAACCTGCCCCATCATTTCTGGCATGACCCCATGAGTGAGAAATGCCACTATGGAGTACCTCACAAAACTGCAGCCCATTTCCACTACTGTTTGCCTCACACTGCTCTTGTGGTGACCAGTGAAAGTCCCCACAGCAAACTTAGAAGGTACATCTGCACTCTCTTCCATTCTGATTTTTCCCATTTCCTTGCCAGATGTACAGGTTGCTGGTGAAAGAAATCCCTTGTTGAACTAGTTTTTAATCATTGGCATGCACCTACCCTCTATCTACAGACCTAGCAATTTTCTGTGAAATTAACTAACACACAAACAATACAGATTTTACATCGTTCCATAAAGAACAGCTTGATAGGGGATGAATGGAAGAGATTTAAGCATCAGACAATTCTTCCTCCACCATATTCCTATTTTTAAAAATAAAAATAACTTTGTTTCTGTTGTGATGCAAGCAAGGGAAAGGCTACAAAGGCATTCACCTGGAACTACACCGTTTGTTCTGTGGCTCACTTTTGCAAGCAAATTGGTCACACATACATTTTCAAACGAAGTAAGAGATCTGTCATATCAGTAAATAGCGCTTTGTTTCCTCAGAGAAAGATGTGCCCAGAGGCATTTTCTGTAATTTTTCTGGGACAGTTTCCATGCATAAAATAAAACAAGGACATATTCATACTTAAACTTGTAGTGCAATTCCTAAAGATAAGGACAAAATGAAGCAGTTATAAGGATGGAAAGGAAGTTTATTGGAATGTTCAACATAATAAGATGGCAACTTTACTGTGAAGAGTGCAACCAATTCGAACAAGACTCAAGACATAATGAGGATATGTGCACTTCTGACAATCGTGGAACGTTACCATTTTCCATGCACTGCATTTGTGTGGGGCACAGTCTGTATCAATATTTATGCTCTTCAAACAAGGGAACACACATCTTCAGTGGGGACAGAAGAAAATTCCCCTTTTCTGATGGATTCGGCACCATTTCAAGCACATAATTGGCACAGCATGGTCACTCCTAGTAAGTTGTACCACGTCTCTTGGGCAAGCACCAGCAAGAGTAGAGGAGAAGATTTTCAGCTTGAGAGTTTAGACCGGTGTTCCAAGAACCACATCTCTCGAAGCTGTGGTGGCTTCTCTCCACAATGGCATTTTCAAAACGAGGTGCAGCTTCTAAAGCTAACTTTCACCAACTCAAATTTGCCTGGAATGCTAACTGGAGTGACCCGAGAGGGTGTGGGATTTTCACCAAGACGTGTCTGCCCCAAGTGCACAGCCCTTAGAAAAAGAAGATGATGAAATTACTACTGATTCCCTTCCAACAAAACACACTTCTGTACTTTAAATATGATATGAAGCAGGCATTTGAGGAGTTTATGTAGGATCAAAACAATGATAAAAATGCTATGTATTACAAATGCAAACCAATTTACTTAACTCAAGAGGCTAAACCCAAAGTTTTTTGCTTTTTCAAAAAGAACTGTCATTTGTGCATGTTTCAAGTATATAATTATAACATTTAAGTGGTTGAAGCAGTCATTTTCATATGAATCACAGCAACAGCAGAAAAACCACTTTTTTGTGCTGAATCATAAAAAATATAGGACTACATGTAATTAAACATGATTAATTAATACTATTGTTTTATCACAAGCATATAGTGGTCATTAGCACAGATACATATGACAGTGATATCTGGGTTATCTGTGCAGTGTTCTCCACATCAGACAGCAAGACGCGAATAGGAATCGGGAACAAATCACCAGGTTACAGCTTCACACAGCAACATACACCACACGTCACTCACTCTACTCGGGAGACTGCCATACATTAATGGCATTAACATTTCCCATAAACTATTGGTGTAAGAAAAGGTTATAACAGTTTTCACACTTTCAAGATTGCTATTCCATTTGGGACAGTAAGCCAACAAAGTTTTAAAGAAAGGCTTTGGTTGACACAGTACAATGATATTCTGGTAATATGTATTAACAGTTGGCTACTGCATGAGAAATCTGTCGGAGCCCTGTGGAGACGACATAAGCTAGCTCTGTTCTCCAGATTGTTCTTCCTCTTCTTCTACAGCACAGTTCTGATTTGTACTCTAAAATAAATACTTAAAGACTACTGCACTACTTCAAAATTCGCAAACTTGACAAGAGTAGTTTCTAAACACACTTATCTTGATACCATCTGACCATCGATCATACAAAATAGTGGATTTTTCCCCAAAAGGATATCATCATATTTTGTGCACTCATGCTTATCTTCAGCCACGGCAACTATTTTGCACATTACACATAGCAAATAAGTTTCTTATTTCTAAATCAAGTTTCAAACAACTGGGTCTCATGTAAACAAATTTCCACGCATCACACCCCAAAATGGAGAACTCCTCCACCACATCACTTTTCCCCAAGAAAAACAAAAATATCTCTTTGCAACAGCATAAAAGCACACCTAAGTAATATCACAAAGACGGTGTTTGGAGCCAAAATCCATCAGGACTGTGGAGCGTGTCTGGAAAAACTGGCAAAAACTCCACCTGGTCCACGTCACAGATAAGCATAACAATTAGAATGGGTCATTTTTAAAAAAGGTAGATATCTCTCTTTTACAGGTTCTTTCAAAATGTGCCTGAAAACAAATGAACCAACGCACCCCTTCATTTGTATGTGCACTCTTCATCCAAGAGGTCAACCATATAATTCTCTGAAATCTTGAAATGATGTGCACACATGCTTTTGACAATGAACTTGAACCGCAACCCCAGTACAGTCTCTCTGCCTTGCAGAAGGCAACTACTGGTGATACCTCTGTACACTGGCTACAGCTGTGTGCACTGGTGTTTCATCACTCTGCTAAATAAGTCACTACTGGTGATCCCTCTACATTGGTGTACCATCACTGTACAAATTAGTCAACTACTGGTGATCCCTCTACATTGGTGTACCATCATTGTACAAATTAGTCAACTACTGGTGATCCCTCTGGACATTGGCTACAGCTGCCTACATTGGTGTACCATCACTGTACAAATCAGTCAACTACTGGTGATCCCTCTACATTGGTGTACCATCATTGTACAAATTAGTCAACTACTGGTGATCCCTCTGGACATTGGCTACAGCTGTCTACATTGATGTACCATCACTGTACAAATTAGTCAACTACTGGTGATCCCTCTGGACATTGGCTACAGCTGCCTACATTGGTGTACCATCACTGTACAAATTAGTCAACTACTGGTGATCCCTCTGGACATTGGCTACAGCTGTCTACATTGATGTACCATCACTGTACAAATTAGTCAACTACTGGTGATCCCTCTGGACATTGGCTACAGCTGCCTACATTGGTGTATCATCACTGTACAAATTAGTCAACTACTGGTGATCCCTCTGGACATTGGCTACAGCCCTCTACATTGGTGTACCATCACTGTACAAATTAGTCAACTACTGGTGATCCCTCTGGACATTGGCTACAGCTGTCTACATTGATGTACCATCACTGTACAAATTAGTCAACTACTGGTGATCCCTCTGGACATTGGCTACAGCTGCCTACATTGATGTACCATCACTGTACAAATTAGTCAACTACTGGTGATCCCTCTGGACATTGGCTACAGCTGCCTACATTGGTGTATCATCACTGTACAAATCAGTCAACTACTGGTGATCCCTCTGGACATTGGCTACAGCTGCCTACATTGGTGTATCATCACTGTACAAATTAGTCAACTACTGGTGATCCCTCTGGACATTGGCTACAGCTGCCTACATTGATGTACCATCACTGTACAAATTAGTCAACTACTGGTGATCCCTCTGGACATTGGCTACAGCTGTCTACATTGATGTACCATCACTGTACAAATTAGTCAACTACTGGTGATCCCTCTGGACATTGGCTACAGCTGTCTACATTGGTGTATCATCACTATACAAATCAGTCAACTACTGGTGATACTTCTGTACACAAGCTGCGGCTGTCTACATTGATGTACCATCACTATACAAATCAGTCAACTACTGGTGATCCCTCTGGACATTGGTGTATCATCACTGTACAAATCAGTCAACTACTGGTGATACTTCTGTACACAAGCTGCGGCTGTCTACATTGATGTGGTGTCACTGTACTAAGAAGTCAACTAAGGGCGATTCCTCTGTACACTGGCTACAGCTGTCCACATTGGAGTACCATCAGTGTACAAGTCTGCCCTTGACTTGATGTGCCCAGATGAGATGGAGGCCTCAGTGTACAGAGACCACTACTTACTATCACTGCTATTGCTGAATCAGTTGGGTCTTATGTAAATCACCCTTGCATCACCTGGGGTTGATATATCACTATGACAGATCTATGTTTGCATGATAGTGCTTTCCAATCCAAGTCAGCCTCTTCATGCATTGATCTGTGGAGATTGTGTATGTGCTACACCAGCCTTGCAGTGCAACAAACATTTATATAAGCTAGTGCTCTCTGTTCCGACACCAGTCTGCAGTATGCCAAGTTTTGCAGTGTTTGTGCCACATCACCCAAGCAGTGCAGATAGAGACAGCATTGCTGTCTGGTCCAAAGCCAGTGAGCCACATGTGGTGATGTGATGAAGCCGCATCAGCCAGGCAGTGCAGACAGGCAACATCTCCTCTAGGGCCAGCATACTGCATGCTCTGTTTAGTGTTGACACAACCACATCAGCTTTGAAGCTCAGAGCAGCCAACAGGTGAAGGATGAGGAAATAAGCATGGCCAAAGCTGTGTGATCCACTGCTAATACCTTGCCACTCTATCATTCTGGTTCTTTACTCATCTGTTCTACTGCAGGTCAAAGCTTAGAGTGCAGTCTTTCTACAATACTCAATCTACATCTGGTTTTGCTACTCAAATCAGCTACTGAGCACACCAAGCCACAGCAGCTCTATGCAAATGTGAAGGTCAAAAGGTGAAAACCTTTCTGTACATGGGCTTCTCTTCTCAACTTTTCAGCTGCCTTTACCACCTCCACCTCTTTCACCTTTGGGAGTTACATTCTACTGATGCTTGTACACTACACCACACTGCTTCAGTCTGAGAGGACAAACTAATTGCAAAAATAAGACCCCTGGTGTTCATGCACGGACTGACATTATCCTTACTCCATATCTAATTCAGCAACAAAACTCTATTTTGAACCATCTAGATTAAAGACAAATAGGAGAAAAAAGAGGAGAGAGAGGAGAAAAGCATATTAATGAACAAAAACTTTGTTACTCCATGAAAATATTGCAATAAGTACATTAGATGCTGACATAAAAAATTTCCCCTCTACACACTGGCATGAGGTAACATATTGTGGTTTACACATCAACTTCATGAAATGTGGTTATGATTTCCAGGCTTGTTTCAAAGTTTGAGCCATGTTCTTTTTTGAAGGACAGGAGTGTTACTGGTAAAGTACTTGGGGTACTAGAGTCATCCTTTGGTCCAGATTTTGTGGTTTACAAATCAACTTCATAAAATCTGGTTATGGTTTCCAGGCTTATTTCAAAGTCTGAGCCATGTTCACATGTGTGAGGGACAGAAGCATGAGTTGGGGTCGTAAAATAACCCTGTGGTCCAAATACCTGCATTTCCTGCTCACTTTGAGATGATCTAAAAAGAGGCTTAGAGATGTGGTTTGACGGGATTGGAATACAAGATGCAAGTATCATCACTGATAATTGCTCAAACTGACCATCACATTTCTCACACTACGGTCTGACACCCATTATTATATCAGCATCAACACAGAAATCTCATGCACTGGGATCTTAAGTCAATTTAGATTCAAACTACATCTTAATCCATGGGCAAAATGCATTAAAGAGTTGCACTGAAATAAAGTAAATCAGTGAAGTAACATCAGATTTCTGTCATTACAATGTCACTCTGTCCCACACTACTTCCCATGGTTGAAAACCATTAATTCCTCCTGCATTTCTCCATAGCTTGGCACAACGATCCCCACAGAAATCGCTGACCTAATAATGCACACTGTCACTCCTGCTCAGCTCCCCGTACCATCTGCAATTGCACTATATTGCACCCAAGTGTTGTGTGAACCACAGGCAAAGCATCAATGAACTTCTCAAGTTTGTCACACCAATCTTCCCTCAAAATGTGCACATCTTTTTTTCTTTTCATGTGTCTGCATCGGAACCAAGCAAAATTCACTGAAAAAATTAGGAGGTAGTCATGATTTTTTACTGTCCAAATGGGAGATGAGGTGCATGATATTGCTACATAGTGCTAAAATACAAAAGATGAAGCTGTAAATACAAATTTCCTCATGCTTCTACTGGGCTAAAGTTGGGCGTATGCATGAGAGACAACTGCTGCCATATCCTCAAAGACTTCTCCAAGACAGGAGGTTTGTCATTCCTCCTCCTGCCATAAGCTGGCCTCTGCCTCACATCATCTGATCCAAAGAATAACATCAAATGTCTGCCCTCGCCAACTTGCAGTGTTCTTGATATGTCTCTGATGTAAAGAGAAAAAAAAACTTGGAGAGGTCAACAAAGGCCAACACAAGATGCTGCAAAAGGAGAGCGCAGGACTGAAATCTCAACAAAGTTCTCAGCTGATCCATGAGTCCACACACACACACATAGCACTAAGATTGTTTCTCTCTCTAAAGATTGTCTCAAACCGAGTAATGTTCACTTTCAGGCACCAGAAATTTTGTTCCTCACCCACCTGTAACAAGCAAGCTGATAAACACTTCTGGTTAATGTCCAAAATGCCCCCAAAGAAATGACACACTTCCCCTTCATCCCTTTCCCTCCTCCAAGAGGGTCTTTTCATGACCACACCTCTTTGTCAGAACTTCAAGCCACACCAACCCCAGCCTCAAGCCGTCAATTCGGAAGCTCAATCCTCCGCATCGGTGTAGTCAAAGTTGATCTCGCTGTACTCAAAGTAGGTGAGGAGTGAGGGCCTTGGTGTGGTGGAGTCGGGTCCAGGGGTGAAGGGGTAGGAAGAAGTCACCTGGCTCTCGGTGAGCTGAGTCTGGGAGGTCACCCCATCAAAGCTGAAGATGAGGTCCGACTTTGGCCGAGGGAGGCGCCCAAGGCTGCCCTGGTTCTGCAGCTGGCTCTGCAGGGAGGTCAGTCTGTGCTGCAAGCCCATGATCTGCTCCACCATCAAGCAGTGCTGCAGGTACTCACATGGTGACCCACCCCCCACGATCTGTGCAGGCATGCACCAGCGAAGGTAGCACTGAGTGTACAGCCGAAGCATAGGCACCAAAGAGCTTGGATTCAGAACTTTGGGGCCATCGTCCGCAAACAGTGGTTGGTGCTCTGCATCATAGTACTCGGTCAGCTTGAGGGCGTATGATTTCTTCTGGTGCTGGTGGCGTTGGGCCCGCCTCAGTGAACTCCGTACCTCCTTGATAGAGCTGGCCAGGTTGAACTTGGGGTTCTGCAGGTACAGTGGGTTGTTGAAGAGGAGAATGTCCTCCTGTGAAAACTGCTGGTGCCATTCCCAGGCCACCAGGAGCTGGCAGTTGAAGGGGCGCTGGTGGTAGTTGTTGAAGACAAAGGTCTTGAAGAGACCGCAAATGGCAGCATCCCACAGGCGGGTCAGATAGGTCTCTGTGAAGGCGAAGCTGGCAGGAAACTGCTGCAGCAGTTGCCACACGCAGTCCAGGAACAGGAGGAACACTGGAGACTGGAAAGGAGAAACAAGCACACCAGTCATGGAGCAGTAATTGGTAAATGTGGACATTTTTCTGATGACAGCAGACTAAAATCCTTCTGTTATGTTCATTTTGCACTATTACTACTTCAACTTTTTTGCAAATGATTTAACTGAATGAACCAGGCCATCTTTCATACTTGCCCTGTGC
The DNA here is from genome assembly GCA_034096865.1 of Theodoxus fluviatilis. NCBI lineage: Eukaryota > Metazoa > Mollusca > Gastropoda > Cycloneritida > Neritidae > Theodoxus > Theodoxus fluviatilis. The sequence goes on along the minus strand of JAWQFJ010020122.1, from coordinate 31,287 downwards.
TTTGCCAGTTCAGCATACATTGATCACTCTTTACAGTTGATGTTGATTAGCAACCATGGCAAATAAAAGACTGACATACCAGTCCATCCCATCAGCAATGGGATCTTGACTCTGTCAAAGTTTCATGAATAGGACAGATTTTAAAAGTTTTTGTATCTTTCATCTACATGCCAAACAATTTTCTATAAGATATTTATTTTTAAAATCAACAAAGCAAAGCTGTTCATATATCATTCCACAGGGACTGAATGCTAAGAACATGAAAGAAAGAATATTGCATGTAGTGAAAGAATAGGCCTTGGATAACTTAAACTGTCATGATTCTACAGCCAAGTTGACTTTGCACACTAACCTCCCAAGAACATTGTATGAACAAGAAGGGCAAAGCCCATACGACTCACATGCTTGACCTTGACCTTTATATGACCTTGAACTTCAGGTGACCTTCAAGGTCAAGGTCAAACAACTAAACCTACCAATGACATCATACACTAAGAAATGCTTTACACATTTTTCCTACCAAAATACATGTGACCTTGACCCAAGGTCAAGGTCATCCAAGGTCATGCAACACAAAGCTGTTAATTCAAGACATAGGAAGCACAATGGTGCTTATTGGCACTTTCTACCATGAGATATAGTCACTTTTAGTGGTTCACTACCCCATTTTGGTCACATTTCATAAGGATCAAAGTGACCTTGACCTTGATGATATGTGAACAAATGTGTCTCATGATGAAAGTATAACATGTGCCCCACATAATTATTAAGTTTGAAACAGTTATCTTCCATAGTTCAGGGTCAAGGTCACTTCAAAATATGTATACAATCCAACTTTGAAGAGCTCCTGTGACCTTGACCTTGAAGCAAGGTCAACCAAACTGGTATCAAAAGATAGGGCTTGCTTTGACCTATATACCACTTGTAGCTAAGGTCGCCATTCTTAATAACGTGGGAGAAAATTGGGAAAATGTGAAAAATGACTGTTTTTGAGACCACATTTATGACTCCTGTGACCTTGACCTTGAAGGAAGGTCAAGTCACTATGTATGTTTTTTGAGGCCTTGTCATCATACACCATCATGCCACATTTGGTGTTGATAGACTTAATAGTCTCCGAGAAAAATCCAACGTTTAAGTTTTTTACGGACGGACGCCCGCCCGCCCGCCCGCCCGCCCGGACGGACGACACGGCTCAGTACATAGACTCACTTTTGCTTCGCATGTGAGTCAAAAAGCCTTCACTCACTGGTTCTGGATGAGGAGAGAAGGTCAAACAACACTATAGCTATCCCATGGAGCAGAAAATAGAGAATCGGATTTATCGAGATCTTCTCCACGTAGGAGGAAGCTAAATACTGGAAACTGCAGTCAAAGCCCATCCCCAATGCCAATAATAGCTAACGCATGAAGAGAAGAACTGCGAAGGAGATTACCTGATCAATGTCTGACTCTGTACACAGGCCCAGTCGCTTCTGGAAAGGGTGTCCCAGGGCTACCCATTCACGCTGGACAAGTTTCTCAAAACCCTGCTGTGTGCGACAGTGGTCATCAAGGCAGAGCTGGACAAGACAGGAGACCAGGGGGCATAGGTCATGGCTGGTTTCCTCTGCAAAGACGAAAACCATGCTGTCACCAAAGCATGTTAGCTTTGCTTCTCATCCATGTTACACAGATACAATCCAGGCTGGGAAAAACTCCCATTGCATGTATTCTCAGACCTCCCTATGAAAGTTATTGATATTCTATTTGGGGTGTGGTGGTGGTGGTGGTGGGTTGTACCAACAAGCACTTGCACAGAAGCCATCCAGGTTGACAGCTTTTCATTTTGATATGACTAGACTAATCGCAAACCATTGTAAATGAAGCTTCATATTCACTTCACATAACTGTATAAAGTAACTGTTTGGCAAATTTCTTTTCTTTTTACAACTATCACTGCCTAACAAGAAGGGCAAACCCCATACGACTCACATGCTTGACCTTGACCTTTACATGACCTTGACCTTCAGGTGACCTTCAAGGTCAAACAACTAAACCTACCAATGACATCATACACTAAGAAATGCTTTACACATTTTTCCTATCAAAATACATGTGACCTTGACCCAAGGTCAAGGTCATCAAAGGTCATGCAACACAAAGCTGTTAATTCAAGAGGAGATGGGCGACGCCCCGACGGCATGACTGTCTTCCCATTTAAGAACGGCAAGTCACTTGTTTGGGACGCCACCTGCTCTGACTCTTTCGCGCCGTCTTCAATGACAGATTCTGCTATCGACCCAGGGAACGCCTGCCGGACAGCCGAAGGTTCGAAGAGGAGGAAGTACGCCTCTATCTCGGAAAGGTACCACTTCGTCCCGTTTGCTGTTGAAACAACCGGAGTAGTCGGACCGGCAGCAACGGAACTCATCCGAGAGATCGGCCAACGGATTGCACTGTCGACAGATGACCCACGCCAGACACAGTTCCTTTTCCAGAGAATCTCGCTGTCAATTGTGAGGGGCAACGCGTTCGCGATCACATCGTCGGCCAAGCGTGAGGCTGCCCGTGACCCAAAGCCGAGGGGTTTTCCCCGCCCCTGATCCTGGCGGCTGCGTTTAGACAACTTGCCTAAATTGATGTATTCTTTCCCACCTGGAACTTTCTAGGGTTGGGGTGAGAATTGAGCGCTCTTTGCCTCTTCCGAGCACCTACAGATGTAGTGCAGCGCTTCATTTGTTAATCTTCTGCGCCCCATGTTGTGTTGATAGACGCTAAGAAAATGTTTTCTTTGCCATAGACATCGTTTATGCACGTTTAAATGTATTCAAGACATAGGAAGCACAATGGTGCTTATTGGCACTTTCTACCATGAGATATGGTCACTTTTAGTGGTTCACTACCCCATTTTGGTCACATTTCATAAGGGTCAAAGTGACCTTGACCTTGATGATATGTGACCAAATGTGTCTCATGATGAAAGTATAACATGTGCCCCACATAATTATAAAGTTTGAAACAGTTATCTTCCATAGTTCAGGGTCAAGGTCACTTCAAAATATGTATACAATCCAACTTTAAAGAGCTCCTGTGACCTTGACCTTGAAGCAAGGTCAACCAATCTGGTATCAAAAGATAGGGCTTACTTTGCCCTATGTACCATGTATAGGTCAGGTATCCAATCTCAAAAACTTTAGAGAAAATTGAGAAAATGTGAAAAATGACTGTTTTTTAGACAACATTTATGGCCCCTGCGACCTTGACCTTGAAGCAAGGACAAGTCACTGTGTATGTTTTTTGAGGCCTTGTCATCATACACCATCATGCCAAATTGGGTGTTGATAGACTTAATAGTCTCCGAGAAAAATCCAACGTTAAAGTTTTTCACGGACGCCCGGACGCCCGGACGCCCGGACGCGGGTGAGTACATAGACTCACTTTTGCTTCGCATGTGAGTCAAAAACCCCATCTTGGCAAAATAATGTCTAAAAAAACAACAACCTGGCAATGTGTACCTCTGATAATGACAGTGCTTCTCTCCCGTGCCATATAACTGACGATGACTCCAGTGATGCCGAGACATCTGGAGACAAGGTGGAGCCACTGTGTGCCCTCCAGGTCCTTGTAGAAAGTCACATCCTGGTGGCTGAACTGCTTCTCTGAGTCTGCAACACAGCAAGGAATCACTATGTAAGAAATATGCAACGGATACAAACCAAAACAGAAAGCATTGACCTCTTCATCCAACTTGGCACAGCAGATAGTCTGTTGAGTCTGTACAGAAGCAGGGAAAAAACCCCAAAAGAATATCCTGTGGCAAGCAAAGGGTGACTCAATGGAAAGGAAACAAACGAAACATTACTTTATCTCCCTTCTAAACACCAAAGACCTGAATGGCCTCAACCTGGAGCCAAACCCCCCTCCCCCATCCCCCACTGTTCCTCAAGGTAAACTCCAACCTCCCCCTTTCCCTCTTCCATGCAACCTGACTCATGAATACTACACCTTCATGTGCTGCCGTGATTTTCCATTCAAGAAAGTTACATACGTTCACTTCTCTAAAACCCCAACCTCTAACATTTCACAACTTCACTTCTTCCTGCCTATACCTGTCACCAATCTTAGAGTATTGTGTCTTTGTATTATCTGTCCTGAGTAAGTGTTTAGTACTCAAAATGTTGATGACCTGTTTTGTCTTGTGAATTAAAGCCCAGAACAGTCACCTTTGTTGTATTCTGTCTCTCTATCATATAAAACATTACAGTCACTTTACCTGCTTTTCTCAGATTTCAGGGCTGCCTACCCTCCTTTTTCGATTTCAGTATTACCAAGTTCCAATTTCAGTATTTCAGTTCCGCTTTCAGTATTAAACCGTGCGACAGCGCAAAAAAAGAAAGCAACCTTAATCATTAACCAGGGACCAAAAGATAAAAAACATACCTGATCTTATTTACACTATATACAATAGTTCTGCAGCTTGTTTACTGTGGCAAAGACTGGTAGTATGCACTTTTCAGGTCTTTCAGGTCTTTGACACTGTAGTGTCTGTCAAGGGCTTGTCCAGGCCTGGACTTGGCCACCACCAAGGCCTCCAAGGTGTCCGATCCCATGCTGCCTCTGAAGTGGGTCTTGTTCTTTCTCACTACTGAGAAAATGCGTTCACAGTGAGCTGATGAATGAGGGATTGTCATTATGGCAAGCATAACCATGGGGAGGTGTGGGAAGAGGAGGTCTTCCCCTTCTTTCAGCTTGGAGATGGCGAACCATGTTGAGTCGTCTCTTTCTTGGATGCACTTGCTGATGTCTGTGCACTGGTACCTTGCGAACTCCAGCTGAATGTCAGAGGTTGTCACTCCAGTGGGTTTCAGCTTGGGGAACCTCTTCAGAAAGTACCCCAAGTCTTCAAAGCTGCTCTCTACTTGCTTGGATGGATCCACAACTGAGGCATGGCTGAGCAGTTCATCAGAGAGGGGAAGCTTCTCCTTGATGTAGGTGCAGCTGGCTTGGTAGAACTTGACAACACACTGCAGAAACTCCTCATACCGCTCACTACCCGGATTTCTCTCCTGTTCCCTTGTCACAAGGAGTCTGGCCTCTTCCCCATAGAGGAGATCTGCTTTGCTCTTGATGTTCTCCTGTGATGAGAAGTCCACATCCATGACTTCCTTGTTCAGCATAGCTGTGGGCTTGACGAATCTAATCAGCAAGTCTTTGTAGAACTTGTGCAGCTCACTCTTGAGGACATGGATCATGGGTTTCTCAGCCTGCAGCATTGTGTTTATTTTCTCGAACACCTTGATTATGTCTACAAGGAAGAGGCATATCAACTTGTTTATTGCGGGAGGCAAACACCTTCTTCAAATCCCCAGTTTTCTTCTTTGCTGAAGAATTGGCAGCTTTCTTTTCTTCCTGACTGAAGAAATCAAACAGCGCATCCCAAGAATTGATGACTCGAGGCAGGCACTTTCCAATGCTGAGCCATCTTGTTGTCACATGCTTCAGCATCTTCTCCTCCTTCAGATCAAGCAGAATCTGGAACATCTTCAAGGACGACTGGCGGCAGCTGCTCTTGTCCAGGTAGTAATACACGTCAATCAGAAGCTGACTTGGGCTGAATGGAAAACAACCTGCACCTTTCTCTGCTGCAATGTGGATCAGATGACACACACACCCTGACAAGTACAGATTTTTGTGTTCCTTTGTCATGCACCCATAGACTCCTGCCTCCTTTCCAACCATGACGTTGGCATTGTCACAGCCTAAAGCCAGGCAGTTATCCCAAGGAATGTTGTGCGCCACGAACTCAGCATTGATGAGACCAAAGATCTTCACACCAGTGGCTGAGCCTTCAATCGATGGGACAGAGAGAGCGTCTGAACGCACTTCCATTGTGTCAGGGTCGATGGTTCGCACAATTAGTGGAAATAACTTGACACCACCCTTGTCATTGCTTCCATCCGTTGAAATTGTGAAGGGTTGCAGCTTCATCCTTTCAGCGAGAGACAATGTTGTCTTGGCTGCCATTTCTTTCACAATGGCAGTTCCCTTGCTTCTGGCACAGCTGAACTGTTTGGCAATCTTGGAGTCAGGGAACATTTTCTTGACACCTACACTTAGTTTGTCCAATGCCGCCATTGGGAGGTTCAGTTCTACTGTCAAGTCTACCATCATCGCCTCAGCTCGAATTACGTCGATGTCGATTTGGGACACTTTCGAAGGAGGCGGTGTAAAATATTGACTGATAGGTTTTTGCGCTGCTGCGACCTTCTTCTCCTCAATTTTCTTCACATGCATTGGGCCTTCAACATGCCTTTTGATATCGTTGGCGCCACCACTGGAGATGCTGAACTGCTTATCACAAGTCGTACATTTGACAGTGGAGTCAGTGGTGCCGCGGACTATAAATGGATACTTCTCTGTGTACGCTGGAATGTAGACCTGCGACCTCCGCTGTTTCTTCGATGATTCAGAAACACAATCGCTTGGCTTTCGTTTGGACGCCATTGTTGCACATGAACACTGCACATACCGGAAACGAAGAAGTTCGGCACTCTCCGGAAAAACACTTCGTGCGTTGCGCTTGCGCACTGTACGAAAACGAAGTCACTCGGCAATCTTCGGAAATATTTTCGCGCGCTGCGCCTGCGCACTACAGAACAAACCCATTCGGCAATCATCGGTAGACCGCTTCGGAAAACGATTCGCGCACAGCCACAGGCCAACGATTTTGGAAATTATTTTAATATAGTTTTTATTTTGATATTTCCGGAACGCAAAATAAACTCCCGTATTTTCAGGAACGCTCGCCAATTTTTTTTCATTTCCGGACAAAATACGGAATTTCCGGATGGGTAGGCAGCCCTGAGATTTACAAGTATGTCTGCTAGCACTCAACAACATTGTGACACAAGTCGTGATGGTGTTGAAGCTACAGGTGGAGAGGTGGGGTGGGGGGGCTGGGGTGGGGTGGGGTGGGGTGGGGGGGCTGGGGTGGGGGGGGTGGGGGAGGTGCAGGGGGAATGAGAAAGGGAGGGATGGAAGAAAGAGACAAAAATGACTGTTCTGTGACAGTATAAACACCTTTATCCCTACACAAGTCGACATTTCTGAACACCTGCATTCGGCCTATGACAATGCTGCATCTTTATCCTTGGCCACATGATCACCACAAAAAAGTGCACATAGGGATTGACTAGCATCAAGTGCACTATTCACCACTTCCACACCAACATGCTTGCCAAACAGACCCCCCAACAGGGCAAATTATTTTCTAAGAGGATTGGGGGGCAGGGGGTGGGGGAGAGAGAATGAGGAGCTGCTAGGCACAACAAACCAAACAAGTAAAAAAACGAAGCCAGAAACAGACGGCACCTGTCATGCAGATGTCCTTGAGCTTGGTGTAGCTGATTTGAATGTCCATCAGGCTGGGGCACGCCTTTCCCAGGTCCACACGCTTTGGTTCAGCAATGTCGCCTGCTTCTTTCACAGCCTCCACCATTCTGAACATACAAATGGGCAATGTTTTCTCCATCACAAATCCCCTTCATTTACAAAAATGCAAAGATGAAATCTAGAGCAGAGGCCGGGTATTCTGAACACTGAGTAAAAATGACTTCCGTGAATGATTAGCTTGCACGACAGCAGTTTATAGTAAATAAATGACTGGTGCATAACAAATACTACACACACATACATGCACAAACACACCCACACACATCATTAAAAAAAAATTTCCCAAAGTTGAGAAGCAGAACAATGTGTAACCAACAACAAAAACTACACACAACTGCATTTAAAATTGGTGATTTGAGCTTTCATAAAAATAAAATAAAAATAGGAGTGACAAATTTCTGCAAATCTTAAAAACACTGACGCACAACAGTCCAGTGGATTAGTTACAAACATCACTGCAACAGTTTCTAGCTCATACTACAGTATTCAATTTAGCATAATAATAATAATAATAATAAAGTTTATTTATACAGCGCATTTTCATTTACATGCTCAAAGCGCTTTACAGGCATGAAAGACATGAAACATAAATAATGCCAGACACAAGTAAAGCAAAATCAGGCACAGTACACATACAATGCATAAGCACACAAGCAGGCCAAGCCCAAAGCAACACACCACAGCAACAACTTGACACAGGCGAAACCAATAAACCAATAAGACACGGCACACGTACATGGCTTCAACACACAAGCCAAACAATAACAGGACCAACCATGGGCCCCCATATAAAGCACGGAACGGATGAAAGCCCATCGCATATGGCACAAATACGCAGAAAGAGAACACTCCGTACAAGACGATGTAACTGAAACAATGAAGTCATACACACAAGGCACGATACACACGAGCAACCAGCAACGAACATGGCAATAGCACACAGGCAAACAATACCCGATGCAGGACAAACAATATAACGACATACGAAAGGAGCATGGAAGACATGAATTATATCAACAGCATATATGACCGCACAGTCAGCATTCTCAACGGAAACAATATCAACAGGATTAACCATATAACTATACACATAAAGCAGAGTACATAAACATGATCCGCAGAATGCACGACATCAGCACACAAACAAACAATAATTAATGCAAGTCCATACAAACAGAATTGAATAACATGCAAGACGGTACATAAAGCATGTATGTGGACACCCAAAACTAGCACATGAGTTGCAGTAAGCGTACAGGCATGGAATAGTCACCGAAGCCCAGTCCAAAGGGGGGAGGGGGGGGGGGGGGGGAGTATTATGTATATGAAACTGAGAAGAGGTGCGTTTTCAGGCCTGTGCGGAAAGAGTCAGGCGAGGTAGAGTGACGAAGGCTGACAGGGAGAGAGTTCCAGACGAGAGGAGCAGAAAAAGAAAAAGAGCGTTCGCCAAAAGATTTGGTGTTGACTCTTGGAGTGCAGAGAATAGAGGTGTCTGCCGAGGAGCGGAGTGTCCTGGCTGGTGTGTATGTCTGAATCATGTCTGTGAGGTATGCGGGTCCTGTATGCGTGAATGCACTAAAGGATAGGCATGCAATTTTATATTTGATGCGTGACTCGACCGGAAGCCAGTGCAGTGCTTGAAGGTGCTGGGAAATGTGATCAGACTTGCGGACTCTGAGGATCAGGCGTGCAGCGTTGTTCTGCAGTTTCTGTAACCTATTCAGGAGATACTGGGGACAGCCGTACAGCAGGGCATTACAATAGTCCAGTCGGGATAGAATGAACGCAGAGACAAGAGTTTGGGTCGCTTCTTGAGAAAGATAATGCCGTATGGAACTAATGCGACGGAGTTCGTGGTTGACAGCACGAATGATGCTTAGAACCTGCGCATGCATAGTCAGGTGGGAGTCCAGCGTAACGCCTAGGTTTTTGACTGAATCAGAGAAGGGGACAGTAGCATTGCCAATGGTGATGGATTCTGGGGACTGCATGGAGGAAGATATGCGTGGAGAAGCAACGACCATAACCTCTGTTTTTTCATCATTCAGTTTTAACTTATTAAATGTCATCCATGATTTTATGTCAAGGATACATTCTTGCATTGAATGCATGAGAGTATCGAAGTCCTGAGGATCAGCAGATTTCTGTAACTGCGTATCATCTGCATAGGAGTGATGAAGAACCGAGTGCGCTGCCATAACGTCCGCAAGGGGAGTGGTATATAAAACAAACAAAACCGGTCCTAAGACCGAACCCTGGGGCACCCAATAGCGCAGCAGAGCAGGATCGGAGGTGCTGTTGTTGATGGAGACAGTCTGAGTACAGTTGGACAAGTAGGAAGAAAGCCAGAGCAAGGCAGAATCACTAACGCCAAACACATGTTCCAAACGACTGAGGAGGAGACCATGATCAATGGTGTCAAAAGCTGCCGATGTCGAGTAGCGTCAGAATAGATACCCTTCCTTGGTCTAAAGAAAGTAGGTCGTTTACAATTTTCACTAAAGCAGTTTCTGTACTATGTCCAGACCGATATGCAGAATAAGAATAAGTCATTCAAAGTACAAATAAATGCAAGGGACATACAGAGCATGAAAAGTTGAGAAGGATGATACAAATTCTGGTGAAAAGAATTGGTCAAACTAGACATACTTGTCCTCCATGTGCTTGAGATCTGTGGTGGCCACAACTTCAGACATTCGCACAAGACACGATCCGTTGCTGTGGGTATAGGACCACGTCTGAAGACAGAAGCACACACACAGTGACCACACACAGTGACCACACACAGTGACCATACACAGTGACCACACACAGTGACCACACACAGTGACCACACACAGTGACCACAAACATTTCACAGGCTCTATAGGTCAGTCGGCATGACAGTCTCCTACTTCCACATCAGTGTATTGATCTCTTCACATCAGTGTATTGATCTCTTCACATCAGTGTATTGATCTCTTCACATCAGTGTATTGATCTCTTCACATCAGTGTATTGATCTCTTCACATCAGTGTATTGATCTCTTCACATCAGTGTATTGATCTCTTCACATCAGTGTAATGAAATCTTCACATCAGTGTATTGATCTCTTCACATCAGTGTATTGATCTCTTCACATCAGTGTATTGATCTCTTCACATCAGTGTAATGATATCTTCACATCAGTGTATTGATCTCTTCACATCAGTGTAATGATATCTTCACATCAGTGTATTGATCTCTTCACATCAGTGTAATGATCTCTTCACATCAGTGTAATGATCTCTTCACATCAGTGTAATGATATCTTCACATCAGTGTAATGATATCTTCACATCAGTGTAATGATCTCTTCACATCAGTGTAATGATCTCTTCACATCAGTGTAATGATATCTTCACATCAGTGTAATGATATCTTCACATCAGTGTATTGATCTCTTCACATCAGTGTATTGATCTCTTCACATCAGTGTATTGATCTCTTCACATCAGTGTAATGATATCTTCACATCAGTGTAATGATCTCTTCACATCAGTGTAATGATATCTTCACATCAGTGTAATGATCTCTTCACATCAGTGTAATGATATCTTCACATCAGTGTAATGATCTCTTCACATCAGTGTAATGATATCTTCACATCAGTGTATTGATCTCTTCACATCAGTGTATTGATCTCTTCACATCAGTGTATTGATCTCTTCACATCAGTGTATTGATCTCTTCACATCAGTGTAATGATCTCTTCACATCAGTGTAATGATATCTTCACATCAGTGTAATGATATCTTCACATCAGTGTAATGATATCTTCACATCAGTGTAATGATATCTTCACATCAGTGTAATGATCTCTTCACATCAGTG
>JAWQFJ010020122.1:7500-17500 GCA_034096865.1 Theodoxus fluviatilis | reverse complement strand
GATGTACTCACTTGTGAACGAAGACCACATCTACGTCACAGTTAATGAGTTACTCAGAATTTAGCTTTTTAAAATTTTTGGCATTTTCTAAAGAGCAAAACCAGCAGGCTTGACTCACTCCCAACCTCAGAAGATTTGCAGTGACTGGCAGGCTTGGTCCTCACTTGACCTCACAGCATACACCGTGACTACCAGGGTAAGGGTCAGACCTCAATTGGCTCAAATCACAGGAGAAAGGACATAGCGAAATTTCCAAGGCACAAGAGATGGAGATCTGCCTACTCGGTACTGAGGTGGTATTCCCTGTTGGCATCAGTAGTGATCCACCGTGCCTGAGAGTTGAGTCTCTCCAGCTCCCGATCCCAGTCCTCCTTTTTCTCAAACATGGGCACGTCCACCCTGTCTGCAAGAGTCAGACAGTGGTATGTTTCCTCAGACAGGAGCACATCCACCTTGATGGCAACTGTCAGTGGTATGATTTGTCAAACATGGGCATATCATCACCGGCAGCAGCAGCTGCAGCCTCACTTTGAAAGAGCTGCTTCCAACTCCTCATGAGTCATTCCGGTGCACACTTGTAGTATTTGGCAAAAAGATGTGCAATTAGGTCTTGTCTAAATGCATTCAAATTTAATCATGATTGGAGTGGAATGATTTCTCAAATAGGGGTACACCCATCCTATCTGCAATGATCAGACTGTGGCAAGGTGTCCACAGATATGGCACCATCCACAAGAAATGTTCTTTTTCATCTGGATCCTTAACATGAATTTCTGATAAAGGTGTGCTCTGTTGCAAAACGGTCTTTAATCTCATTTGAATATTTTATCAGGGATTTGACAACCAACTTAGTATTTATGATCCAATTAATTAATAAACTTAACGCAAAGTCTGCAGAGTGAGGACATTGAGCTTGCATATGAGACAAACTTACTGGGTGAGAAAGATCCTGCATATGCAAAGAGTAGATCACATTTCTTTCGAGGTGAAGCATGGTAAATGATGGCATTGGTGACCTGCAAAAAAGTATCAAGCACTCTTGTCAATGGAACAGTGTGTTATTCCATGCAAAACTCATACACACATGCATGCACACACACACACACACACACACACACACACACACACACACACACACACACACACACTCAACACATGCATGCATATTAATATATTCACATATATTTACATGGTTGCAGCTGCACCTGCATGGTCTCATGCACATTGGCATGAATGTGTCATGCACATGTGCACTGACACACACACACACACACACACACATATGATGCATACAAGCATGCACACACAGACACACACACACACACAGACACACACACACACCCACACACACACACATGCACAAAACACTCATATTTCGATTTACCATCATATTGCATAGTTAGAGCACTGTTTCAGTAACACAGATACCAGTACATGCAGTCCATTGCTGATATAGCATTATCAGACATCCCCCCCCCAACAACAAAAAAAATTAAAATGACCAAGCACCATGAAATGGGTCATGAGTGGCACTCATAAGTGGTCATTTCAGAGATACGGCTCTGTAACATCAGTTGAGGTCAACAGGTATATTTTCTGTTCTGGGCAATCACCCCTCTAGAATCCATGTTGCCAAAATATTTTATGCAAATCAACATATGCTAAAGTCAAAAAGGACTTTCATTAGCCCAGCTCCTAAAAACAAACAAATAAATAGGGTTCAATAGGCCCAACCAAGGCTTTTCCCTCATCATGATGGCTTTGACACACTTCCATACCATATGTCCCTGCAATGCTTGCTTGACACACTGCCATACCATACGTCCCTGCAATGCTTGCTTGACACACTTCCATACCATATGTCCCTGCAATGCTTGCTTGACACACTGCCATACCATACGTCCCTGCAATGCTTGCTTGACACACTGCCATACCATACGTCCCTGCAATGCTTGCTTGACACACTGCCATACCATATGTCCCTGCAATGCTTGCTTGACACACTGCCATACCATACGTCCCTGCAATGCTTGCTTGACACACTGCCATACCATACGTCCCTGCAATGCTTGCTTGACACTCTTCCTGTAGTGGAATTTTCCCAAGTAACCTCATCCATCCAAGAATTGAAAAAGACTCCATGCAGTAGACAGAAATTGAAGCCAGACCATTAGAAGCACAGTATTTATGCTTGTGTAGCAATTTTCTCCAACTTTGAATTTCACAGGAGTGTTTATTCAAATAGTTTCAACTTCCAGACTTTTCAACATGCAAATACAACATTGGTATCATTGGAAAGCCTAAATTCTCAGTTTTAAAATGATACCAGTGACTCCAAAAAGTCAAAAATGGACACATGACCTGATTTGTGGTGCTCAGCCACATTTCTGGTAGAAAACAAGTAAGTATCATTTCAAATATCTTTTTACATAAACTTGTACACTTGTACAAACTTACCATTTTGCTCTCGGCAGTTTGAGTGAACTTGAACCCAAAGCTGTGTATCCTGAAATCCTGTCATGAAAATACAAAGAACATCAGCACAGCTTCTTGCTTCCATCATTGCAATGCAATTCTTACTGTCTTTTAACACAACACGTGCACCTCTTTGCTTCCTCAGGACCAGGAACAAAACTTTGTAGGCATTGCTCCTGTACAGCCCCATTTGCAAAAATACTGCAGTTTGCAAGAGACCTATTAATAAACATAACGCAATTATGAAAGCATCAACTGGTGATCATGACAAAGTGGTAAAGTCAACAGCCAATAGATGATCACATGATGTCTGCCTGACAAGCAGTGCCCTTTATGCACTTCTTCGTCACAGGATGCATTCACAGATGACTGCCTTTTATGGAGAAAAAACCCTAATCTATTCTTGCCAAAGACAAGGACAACCCAGCTGTTCAACCAATTCCTTTGGAGAAAATTAAAATCTTGCCATGGCATAAATTTTCATTCCATAGCATCTGTGGAGACCAAAGTGTAAACCAAAGTGGTTTTTTTTCATTGACAAAATTAAGCAGCAATGAAATACTTTGTTATCCCCATTGGCATTCAGGCAGGGAATAAAACATTAATATCCCCAACACTCATTCTGTATCAACTTCCCATGAACTCCAAAGAAGCCACACCACACAATAATCTTCCTCTGAAATGCGCCACAATTCTACATGCAATGCACTGCATACATGCAATGGCAGTTACAAGATGTGAATCATGGAAAATGTTTAAATCAATCCCAACTAAAAAGAAATGATGCAGATTTTATCCCAAAAGATTTGGACAAACATTGGACATATCCATCTTAACTATCCATCTACCCATCAATGGTCAAGATAATGCACATTGGTGCTAAAGCCATCACGTACCATACATGTATGAATGTATGCATGGCATGTAGCTCATAAGCCAAAGCAGCTTTGTATGGAGAGCTCTGCTAGAGAAAGTGAGCTGCTGAAGGGAAAAAAAACTGCTTCAGAGACTGAGAAGCTCTCTTAAAGCCCTAGAGATCAACATGGTGGAGGTCTGGGAGTCACTGCCACATGATCTCCCCTCCTGGCTTGGAAGGGCGCCTGCAGGTTCTCAGGTAGCAGAAGAGAGGAGTATTTCAGCAGCAGAGTCAAAGCAAACCCATGGAAGGCCAGCTGCCTGCACTCTAACTGCCTCATCCCTCCATGTGTGGCCACCATGTGAGAGTCTTCTGAGCCCTGATAGGTCTTATCAGCCATCTACTGACTCATAATACCTCAATTATGGACAACTGATGAAGTCATGGTCTTCTTTGTCTCTGAAAAATAAGTAAGTGAAAAACGAGGAAAAAGACATACCCTTTTGAAAAGCAGTGGACTACACCCCAACAGGAGGGCTCAAAGCAAATCACACTCTTGAAAAAGATTTCTGCAGCTCCTTTTACAAGGACATGCTATGGCCATGGAAAGTGTCAGGCACATGGTTCTCAGTTAGGATCACCTAGGAACAGACCGTTCCTACACTGCCAGTGATGCTGCGACACAGACACCACTGAGCTCTCGCTCCATTGGGAGTTTCTTGCTACACAGTGGACGTGAGGCCACCACAAAGCACCACCGCCTACCTTGCAGTGAATATCTAGATTCTTGGAGGCAGCACCCACAGTTCCTCCCAGGGTGAGTTTCTTCCTTTTCCCATCTGACACTGCAATGCAAAACTGAGCAGTCAGCCAACCATCTCCTCAATTCAAGAGTGCATTTCTACAACCATGCTTTTTAATGCCTGCAGCTCTAGCCTAGGGTTTTCAACACATCATGGAACCAGGAGTATTAGAATTTCATCTCCCGAGCACTGAAGTATCAATTCAAACATTTTTGCTGTCCACATTATTGAAACATCAAAAGATCCTGACAGGCTTGCATTCGATCCTTCAGAGATGGGGATATGAAAGACAAATCCATATAAAGCAAGTGAAACACTTTCTCATTTACACTTTTCAGACAGTTCACAGGCCACTTCAAATCAAGTCCACAACCATAAAGAAAACATTTTTCATTTGGAGCAGAAAGAAACCAGTATTACCATCAATATCACAATAATGCTATCACTTTTTAAATCTATGAGCATGATCCAAGAGCATAATCATTACCAACACCAAAGGCATTCACATCACCACCACCATCTGTCTCCACCAAAACCATAATGACTAAGCATGTTACCCTCACCACATTCAGCACAAGTTCAAGACCATCACCAATCATAACAATCAGTGACATAATCAGATTCTGACCAGAACTAAAAAGGTGTTAATCCCCCAATCACAGAAGGAGAAAAAACCAAATGTATTCCCCTATTCATTCCCTATGAATGATTTCTCGTCCACATGAAAGCAATCACAACCCCCAGACTGTCACCACACACTGACACAGTTTTTTCAGTAATGAAGCCAGCTCCACAAGGCATCTGATGACAACTTCAAGTCTACACAATGATAAGTGAAAGTTCTACCATTCTTTGTGGAGAAGAAACATACCTTGATACACAGCGTCTATGTGTGATAGTGGAATGTCGTGCTCATCCAGGAGTTTGTTCCTATGTAGGTTGGGAACCTACAACAAACCAAAGATGAACACATTCTCAAAGTTAATGATAAGAAGTCAAGTACATGCAAGTGACAGGCCATCAAAACAGGTGTTGCTCTAAGTCTAACCAATGCATAAAGCCACTACCAAGCTCCCTTGGTAGCACTGTCAGTACAGGATGCCTGCCAATTTCACACAGGTGATATAGATCACACTCGGGGGCGCGGCCCCGAGAGAGATCTATATCAGGTGTGTGAAATTGGCAGCGCACCTGTACTGACAGTGCTACCAAGGGAGCTTGGTAGTGGCTTTATGCATTGGTTAGACTTAGAGCAACACCTGTTTTGATGGCCTGTCACTTGCATGTACTTGACTTCTTATCATTAACTTTGAGAATGTGTTCATCTTTGGTTTGTTGTAGGTTCCCAACCTACATAGGAACAAACTCCTGGATGAGCACGACATTCCACTATCACACATAGACGCTGTGTATCAAGGTATGTTTCTTCTCCACAAAGAATGGTAGAACTTTCACTTATCATTGTGTAGACTTGAAGTTGTCATCAGATGCCTTGTGGAGCTGGCTTCATTACTGAAAAAACTGTGTCAGTGTGTGGTGACAGTCTGGGGGTTGTGATTGCTTTCATGTGGACGAGAAATCATTCATAGGGAATGAATAGGGGAATACATTTGGTTTTTTCTCCTTCTGTGATTGGGGGATTAACACCTTTTTAGTTCTGGTCAGAATCTGATTATGTCACTGATTGTTATGATTGGTGATGGTCTTGAACTTGTGCTGAATGTGGTGAGGGTAACATGCTTAGTCATTATGGTTTTGGTGGAGACAGATGGTGGTGGTGATGTGAATGCCTTTGGTGTTGGTAATGATTATGCTCTTGGATCATGCTCATAGATTTAAAAAGTGATAGCATTATTGTGATATTGATGGTAATACTGGTTTCTTTCTGCTCCAAATGAAAAATGTTTTCTTTATGGTTGTGGACTTGATTTGAAGTGGCCTGTGAACTGTCTGAAAAGTGTAAATGAGAAAGTGTTTCACTTGCTTTATATGGATTTGTCTTTCATATCCCCATCTCTGAAGGATCGAATGCAAGCCTGTCAGGATCTTTTGATGTTTCAATAATGTGGACAGCAAAAATGTTTGAATTGATACTTCAGTGCTCGGGAGATGAAATTCTAATACTCCTGGTTCCATGATGTGTTGAAAACCCTAGGCTAGAGCTGCAGGCATTAAAAAGCATGGTTGTAGAAATGCACTCTTGAATTGAGGAGATGGTTGGCTGACTGCTCAGTTTTGCATTGCAGTGTCAGATGGGAAAAGGAAGAAACTCACCCTGGGAGGAACTGTGGGTGCTGCCTCCAAGAATCTAGATATTCACTGCAAGGTAGGCGGTGGTGCTTTGTGGTGGCCTCACGTCCACTGTGTAGCAAGAAACTCCCAATGGAGCGAGAGCTCAGTGGTGTCTGTGTCGCAGCATCACTGGCAGTGTAGGAACGGTCTGTTCCTAGGTGATCCTAACTGAGAACCATGTGCCTGACACTTTCCATGGCCATAGCATGTCCTTGTAAAAGGAGCTGCAGAAATCTTTTTCAAGAGTGTGATTTGCTTTGAGCCCTCCTGTTGGGGTGTAGTCCACTGCTTTTCAAAAGGGTATGTCTTTTTCCTCGTTTTTCACTTACTTATTTTTCAGAGACAAAGAAGACCATGACTTCATCAGTTGTCCATAATTGAGGTATTATGAGTCAGTAGATGGCTGATAAGACCTATCAGGGCTCAGAAGACTCTCACATGGTGGCCACACATGGAGGGATGAGGCAGTTAGAGTGCAGGCAGCTGGCCTTCCATGGGTTTGCTTTGACTCTGCTGCTGAAATACTCCTCTCTTCTGCTACCTGAGAACCTGCAGGCGCCCTTCCAAGCCAGGAGGGGAGATCATGTGGCAGTGACTCCCAGACCTCCACCATGTTGATCTCTAGGGCTTTAAGAGAGCTTCTCAGTCTCTGAAGCAGTTTTTTTTCCCTTCAGCAGCTCACTTTCTCTAGCAGAGCTCTCCATACAAAGCTGCTTTGGCTTATGAGCTACATGCCATGCATACATTCATACATGTATGGTACGTGATGGCTTTAGCACCAATGTGCATTATCTTGACCATTGATGGGTAGATGGATAGTTAAGATGGATATGTCCAATGTTTGTCCAAATCTTTTGGGATAAAATCTGCATCATTTCTTTTTAGTTGGGATTGATTTAAACATTTTCCATGATTCACATCTTGTAACTGCCATTGCATGTATGCAGTGCATTGCATGTAGAATTGTGGCGCATTTCAGAGGAAGATTATTGTGTGGTGTGGCTTCTTTGGAGTTCATGGGAAGTTGATACAGAATGAGTGTTGGGGATATTAATGTTTTATTCCCTGCCTGAATGCCAATGGGGGATAACAAAGTATTTCATTGCTGCTTAATTTTGTCAATGAAAAAAAACCACTTTGGTTTACACTTTGGTCTCCACAGATGCTATGGAATGAAAATTTATGCCATGGCAAGATTTTAATTTTCTCCAAAGGAATTGGTTGAACAGCTGGGTTGTCCTTGTCTTTGGCAAGAATAGATTAGGGTTTTTTCTCCATAAAAGGCAGTCATCTGTGAATGCATCCTGTGACGAAGAAGTGCATAAAGGGCACTGCTTGTCAGGCAGACATCATGTGATCATCTATTGGCTGTTGACTTTACCACTTTGTCATGATCACCAGTTGATGCTTTCATAATTGCGTTATGTTTATTAATAGGTCTCTTGCAAACTGCAGTATTTTTGCAAATGGGGCTGTACAGGAGCAATGCCTACAAAGTTTTGTTCCTGGTCCTGAGGAAGCAAAGAGGTGCACGTGTTGTGTTAAAAGACAGTAAGAATTGCATTGCAATGATGGAAGCAAGAAGCTGTGCTGATGTTCTTTGTATTTTCATGACAGGATTTCAGGATACACAGCTTTGGGTTCAAGTTCACTCAAACTGCCGAGAGCAAAATGGTAAGTTTGTACAAGTGTACAAGTTTATGTAAAAGATATTTGAAATGATACTTACTTGTTTTCTACCAGAAATGTGGCTGAGCACCACAAATCAGGTCATGTGTCCATTTTTGACTTTTGGGAGTCACTGGTATCATTTTAAAACTGAGAATTTAGGCTTTCCAATGATACCAATGTTGTATTTGCATGTTGAAAAGTCTGGAAGTTGAAACTATTTGAATAAACACTCCTGTGAAATTCAAAGTTGGAGAAAATTGCTACACAAGCATAAATACTGTGCTTCTAATGGTCTGGCTTCAATTTCTGTCTACTGCATGGAGTCTTTTTCAATTCTTGGATGGATGAGGTTACTTGGGAAAATTCCACTACAGGAAGAGTGTCAAGCAAGCATTGCAGGGACGTATGGTATGGCAGTGTGTCAAGCAAGCATTGCAGGGACGTATGGTATGGCAGTGTGTCAAGCAAGCATTGCAGGGACATATGGTATGGCAGTGTGTCAAGCAAGCATTGCAGGGACGTATGGTATGGCAGTGTGTCAAGCAAGCATTGCAGGGACGTATGGTATGGCAGTGTGTCAAGCAAGCATTGCAGGGACATATGGTATGGAAGTGTGTCAAGCAAGCATTGCAGGGACGTATGGTATGGCAGTGTGTCAAGCAAGCATTGCAGGGACATATGGTATGGAAGTGTGTCAAAGCCATCATGATGAGGGAAAAGCCTTGGTTGGGCCTATTGAACCCTATTTATTTGTTTGTTTTTAGGAGCTGGGCTAATGAAAGTCCTTTTTGACTTTAGCATATGTTGATTTGCATAAAATATTTTGGCAACATGGATTCTAGAGGGGTGATTGCCCAGAACAGAAAATATACCTGTTGACCTCAACTGATGTTACAGAGCCGTATCTCTGAAATGACCACTTATGAGTGCCACTCATGACCCATTTCATGGTGCTTGGTCATTTGAATTTTTTTTGTTGTTGTTGGGGGGGGATGTCTGATAATGCTATATCAGCAATGGACTGCATGTACTGGTATCTGTGTTACTGAAACAGTGCTCTAACTATGCAATATGATGGTAAATCGAAATATGAGTGTTTTGTGCATGTGTGTGTGTGTGGGTGTGTGTGTGTGTCTGTGTGTGTGTGTGTGTCTGTGTGTGCATGCTTGTATGCATCATATGTGTGTGTGTGTGTGTGTGTGTGTGTGTGTCAGTGCACATGTGCATGACACATTCATGCCAATGTGCATGAGACCATGCAGGTGCAGCTGCAACTATGTAAATATATGTGAATATATTAATATGCATGCATGTGTTGAGTGTGTGTGTGTGTGTGTGTGTGTGTGTGTGTGTGTGTGTGTGTGTGTGTGTGTGTGCATGCATGTGTGTATGAGTTTTGCATGGAATAACACACTGTTCCATTGACAAGAGTGCATGATACTTTTTGCAGGTCACCAATGCCATCATTTACCATGCTTCACCTCGAAAGAAATGTGATCTACTCTTTGCATATGCAGGATCTTTCTCACCCAGTAAGTTTGTCTCATATGCAAGCTCAATGTCCTCACTCTGCAGACTTTGCGTTAAGTTTATTAATTAATTGGATCATAAATACTAAGTTGGTTGTCAAATCCCTGATAAAATATTCAAATGAGATTAAAGACCGTTTTGCAACAGAGCACACCTTTATCAGAAATTCATGTTAAGGATCCAGATGAAAAAGAACATTTCTTGTGGATGGTGCCATATCTGTGGACACCTTGCCACAGTCTGATCATTGCAGATAGGATGGGTGTACCCCTATTTGAGAAATCATTCCACTCCAATCATGATTAAATTTGAATGCATTTAGACAAGACCTAATTGCACATCTTTTTGCCAAATACTACAAGTGTGCACCGGA
>JAWQFJ010020122.1:0-5000 GCA_034096865.1 Theodoxus fluviatilis | reverse complement strand
ACACACTTACTCACACACACACATGCACACACTCACCCACACACGCGTGCACACACACACACACACACACACACACACACACACACACACACACACACACACACACACACACACACACACACAGACAGTGTATTAGCAACCGTTAATGTCTTTTTGTTCCAAGTTCAAAACAGTTATTATGATATCAGGCTAATATTTAGTTCCTGAAATCTGTGAAGAGGAGCTTGTGTTACTGTTAGATATGAAAAGTAACTGGGTGTTTTATTCCAATGGATTTATCATCTCTCTGCTTGGCAAATCTCACTCTGAGGAGATTGCATGGACAATTCTCACGTGGAAAATTCTAATGGAACAGCTATAATGGTTTCTGTATTTTGGTATGCACAAACATTTTCTGCATCACTTCGAATGAATGCTTTTGCTATTTTGATGAGAGAATGTTCTAAAATTAGAAGAAAAAAAAAGGAAGTGTATGTCGCTGAGATGAGATCAATAAAACCGATGTGAAGAGATCATTACACTGATGTGAAGAGATCATTACACTGATGTGAAGAGATCATTACACTGATGTGAAGAGATCATTACACTGATGTGAAGATATCATTACACTGATGTGAAGATATCATTACACTGATGTGAAGATATCATTACACTGATGTGAAGATATCATTACACTGATGTGAAGAGATCATTACACTGATGTGAAGAGATCAATACACTGATGTGAAGAGATCAATACACTGATGTGAAGAGATCAATACACTGATGTGAAGAGATCAATACACTGATGTGAAGATATCATTACACTGATGTGAAGAGATCATTACACTGATGTGAAGATATCATTACACTGATGTGAAGAGATCATTACACTGATGTGAAGATATCATTACACTGATGTGAAGAGATCATTACACTGATGTGAAGATATCATTACACTGATGTGAAGAGATCAATACACTGATGTGAAGAGATCAATACACTGATGTGAAGAGATCAATACACTGATGTGAAGATATCATTACACTGATGTGAAGATATCATTACACTGATGTGAAGAGATCATTACACTGATGTGAAGAGATCATTACACTGATGTGAAGATATCATTACACTGATGTGAAGATATCATTACACTGATGTGAAGAGATCATTACACTGATGTGAAGAGATCATTACACTGATGTGAAGAGATCAATACACTGATGTGAAGATATCATTACACTGATGTGAAGAGATCAATACACTGATGTGAAGATATCATTACACTGATGTGAAGAGATCAATACACTGATGTGAAGAGATCAATACACTGATGTGAAGAGATCAATACACTGATGTGAAGATATCATTACACTGATGTGAAGAGATCAATACACTGATGTGAAGAGATCAATACACTGATGTGAAGAGATCAATACACTGATGTGAAGAGATCAATACACTGATGTGAAGAGATCAATACACTGATGTGAAGAGATCAATACACTGATGTGAAGAGATCAATACACTGATGTGGAAGTAGGAGACTGTCATGCCGACTGACCTATAGAGCCTGTGAAATGTTTGTGGTCACTGTGTGTGGTCACTGTGTGTGGTCACTGTGTGTGGTCACTGTGTATGGTCACTGTGTGTGGTCACTGTGTGTGGTCACTGTGTGTGTGCTTCTGTCTTCAGACGTGGTCCTATAGCCACAGCAACGGATCGTGTCTTGTGCGAATGTCTGAAGTTGTGGCCACCACAGATCTCAAGCACATGGAGGACAAGTATGTCTAGTTTGACCAATTCTTTTCACCAGAATTTGTATCATCCTTCTCAACTTTTCATGCTCTGTATGTCCCTTGCATTTATTTGTACTTTGAATGACTTATTCTTATTCTGCATATCGGTCTGGACATAGTACAGAAACTGCTTTAGTGAAAATTGTAAACGGCCTCCTACTTTCTTTAGGCCAAGGAAGGGTATCTATTCTGACGCTACTCGACATCGGCAGCTTTTGACACCATTGATCATGGTCTCCTCCTCAGTCGTTTGGAACATGTGTTTGGCGTTAGTGATTCTGCCTTGCTCTGGTTTTCTTCCTACTTGTCCAACCGTACTCAGACTGTCTCCATCAACAACAGCACCTCCGATCCTGCTCTGCTGCGCTATGGGGTGCCCCAGGGTTTGGTCTTAGGACCGGTTTTGTTTGTTTTATATACCACTCCCCTTGCGGACGTTATGGCAGCGCACTCGGTTCTTCATCACTCCTATGCAGATGATACGCAGTTACAGAAATCTGCTGATCCTCAGGACTTCGATACTCTCATGCATTCAATGCAAGAATGTATCCTTGACATAAAATCATGGATGACATTTAATAAGTTAAAACTGAATGATGAAAAAACAGAGGTTATGGTCGTTGCTTCTCCACGCATATCTTCCTCCATGCAGTCCCCAGAATCCATCACCATTGGCAATGCTACTGTCCCCTTCTCTGATTCAGTCAAAAACCTAGGCGTTACGCTGGACTCCCACCTGACTATGCATGCGCAGGTTCTAAGCATCATTCGTGCTGTCAACCACGAACTCCGTCGCATTAGTTCCATACGGCATTATCTTTCTCAAGAAGCGACCCAAACTCTTGTCTCTGCGTTCATTCTATCCCGACTGGACTATTGTAATGCCCTGCTGTACGGCTGTCCCCAGTATCTCCTGAATAGGTTACAGAAACTGCAGAACAACGCTGCACGCCTGATCCTCAGAGTCCGCAAGTCTGATCACATTTCCCAGCACCTTCAAGCACTGCACTGGCTTCCGGTCGAGTCGCGCATCAAATATAAAATTGCATGCCTATCCTTTAGTGCATTCACGCATACAGGACCCGCATACCTCACAGACATGATTCAGACATACACACCAGCCAGGACACTCCGCTCCTCGGCAGACACCTCTATTCTCTGCACTCCAAGAGTCAACACCAAATCTTTTGGCGAACGCTCTTTTTCTTTTTCTGCTCCTCTCGTCTGGAACTCTCTCCCTGTCAGCCTTCGTCACTCTACCTCGCCTGACTCTTTCCGCACAGGCCTGAAAACGCACCTCTTCTCAGTTTCATATACATAATACTCCCCCCCCCTCCCCCCCTCCCCCCTTTGGACTGGGCTTCGGTGACTATTCCATGCCTGTACGCTTACTGCAACTCATGTGCTAGTTTTGGGTGTCCACATACATGCTTTATGTACCGTCTTGCATGTTATTCAATTCTGTTTGTATGGACTTGCATTAATTATTGTTTGTTTGTGTGCTGATGTCGTGCATTCTGCGGATCATGTTTATGTACTCTGCTTTATGTGTATAGTTATATGGTTAATCCTGTTGATATTGTTTCCGTTGAGAATGCTGACTGTGCGGTCATATATGCTGTTGATATAATTCATGTCTTCCATGCTCCTTTCGTATGTCGTTATATTGTTTGTCCTGCATCGGGTATTGTTTGCCTGTGTGCTATTGCCATGTTCGTTGCTGGTTGCTCGTGTGTATCGTGCCTTGTGTGTATGACTTCATTGTTTCAGTTACATCGTCTTGTACGGAGTGTTCTCTTTCTGCGTATTTGTGCCATATGCGATGGGCTTTCATCCGTTCCGTGCTTTATATGGGGGCCCATGGTTGGTCCTGTTATTGTTTGGCTTGTGTGTTGAAGCCATGTACGTGTGCCGTGTCTTATTGGTTTATTGGTTTCGCCTGTGTCAAGTTGTTGCTGTGGTATGTTGCTTTGGGCTGGCCTGCTTGTATGCTTATGCATTGTATGTGTACTGTGCTTGATTTTGCTTTACTTGTGCCTGGCATTATTTATGTTTCATGTCTTTTATGCCTGTAAAGCGCTTTGAGCATGTAAATGAAAATGCGCTGTATAAATAAACTTTATTAGTATTATTATTATTATGCTAAATTGAATACTGTAGTATGAGCTAGAAACTGTTGCAGTGATGTTTGTAACTAATCCACTGGACTGTTGTGCGTCAGTGTTTTTAAGATTTGCAGAAATTTGTCACTCCTATTTTTATTTTATTTTTATGAAAGCTCAAATCACCAATTTTAAATGCAGTTGTGTGTAGTTTTTGTTGTTGGTTACACATTGTTCTGCTTCTCAACTTTGGGAAAAAAAATTTTAATGATGTGTGTGGGTGTGTTTGTGCATGTATGTGTGTGTAGTATTTGTTATGCACCAGTCATTTATTTACTATAAACTGCTGTCGTGCAAGCTAATCATTCACGGAAGTCATTTTTACTCAGTGTTCAGAATACCCGGCCTCTGCTCTAGATTTCATCTTTGCATTTTTGTAAATGAAGGGGATTTGTGATGGAGAAAACATTGCCCATTTGTATGTTCAGAATGGTGGAGGCTGTGAAAGAAGCAGGCGACATTGCTGAACCAAAGCGTGTGGACCTGGGAAAGGCGTGCCCCAGCCTGATGGACATTCAAATCAGCTACACCAAGCTCAAGGACATCTGCATGACAGGTGCCGTCTGTTTCTGGCTTCGTTTTTTTACTTGTTTGGTTTGTTGTGCCTAGCAGCTCCTCATTCTCTCTCCCCCACCCCCTGCCCCCCAATCCTCTTAGAAAATAATTTGCCCTGTTGGGGGGTCTGTTTGGCCAGCATGTGGTGTGGAAGTGGTGAATAGTGCACTTGATGCTAGTCAATCCCTATGTGCACTTTTTTGTGGTGATCATGTGGCCAAGGATAAAGATGCAGCATTGTCATAGGCCGAATGCAGGTGTTCAGAAATGTCGACTTGTGTAGGGATAAAGGTGTTTTATACTGTGCACAGAACAGTCAATTTTTGTCTCTTTCTTCCATCCCTCCTTTTCTCATTCCCCCTGCACCTCCCCCACCCCCCCACACCCCAGCCCCCCCACCCCACCCACCCACCCAGCCCCCCCGACCCCACCTCTCCACTGTAGCTTCACACACCATCACGACTTGTGTCACAATGTTTGTTGGTGCTAGCAGACATACTTG
>JAWQFJ010020118.1:55000-81307 GCA_034096865.1 Theodoxus fluviatilis | reverse complement strand
TTATTTATCACTTATTATTATTATTTATTATATATATTATTTTTTTAAATTAAATATTTTTTTTAAATTATCTTTTTTTTACTGTTGTGAAAAGTTTTGGTCAGATGTATGTGTACACTCCCCTTTCTGAATAAAAATTATTATAACAAAAAAAGAAGAAAAAAAAGACGCTTGGCTAATCCGAGCCCCACTACATTTGGTTACAGCGGTGGGATCGTGGCAAGACAAATGATGCAGTAGACAAGTCATGCGTTAAGCCAGTCTCCACTACCAGGGTGAGAAAAGCACACCATGTATGACAGCGACGAGGAGATCCTGTTGCAGCCCCAGGAGCACGCTAAAAGGGAAGACGTGGAAATGGAAGATCATGTGAATTTGGACTCAACGATGGAGGAAACACCAGAGCCTGTCATCCAGTATATCCACGTACCAGTTCCCTCTCATACTGAGCGTCGCTTCCGAGTGTTCCGGGGAGACGGTGATGACGACCTGCTGGACGCCAAAGACTGGGTGGAGGAAGTGAAATCAGCTGTCGGGGCGATGAATCTCTCTCCCCTTCAAGCCGCGGACTTTATCCACTCTTATCTGGAGAGATGGGTTCGTTGACTGGTGATGAGGCTTCCAAGCAGCCAAAAGAATACATTGGATAAGGTCTGTGATGTGATCGTTAAGGAGTTCGGCGACTCCCGGTCCGCTGCAGCGCTGCGCTCACAGTTTTTCAGAAGGAAGCAGGGAGCGAACGAGCCTACGCTGGACTACGTCCTAGCTCTGGACAACCTGCGAGCCAGGCTGATTTCCAAGACGGCTAGATGGGAAGACATCAGTGAGCACACCTTCTGCGAAGCTTTCATAGAAGGCCTCAATCCGGGTCAGCTCCGCTGGAAAATGAAGAGTGTGTTAGCACGTCAGGTGGAGACTGGTCGAGCGGATTTCCCCGCTCTGCGACAGACAGCCTCCCGCCTGGAGCGCGACTGGAACACAGCTGCCGCCCTACCTGTCACTGTGCAGTCTGTGCAGGCGAGCGTGTCCAGTGCCAATGCGATGCAAGACACCATCAAAGCCCTGCAACAGTCGGTGGAGCAGCTCATCATGGAAGTGGCTAGCTTGAAGCCAAAACGCCAACATCCCCGACAGCGACGACGAACCCCTATCGAGGAAGTGGAGTGCTACAAGTGCCACCAGCTAGGCCATTTTCAGTTTGATTGTCCACAACGCGGCCGGTATGATTCGAGTAGCCAGCGGAACGGCACCCAAACCGCCCAAAACCGACCCAATCGAGACCCCACTCAGGGAAACAGACCTTCCCCGCAGTACACGGCCGGACGGCGGGCGGTGAAAGAAAGGCCAGGAAGGGGGATGCCACCACACGAATGATCTGAAAGTGCCCAGTGGCGGAGGTAATACTTGGAGGAGTCACGGTGAGAGCTCTGCTGGACACAGGTAGTGAAGTGTCAACAGTGTCTGAAACTTGGTCCAGAAAACACTTTCCGGAAAAGGACCTGCGCTACTCGGCATGAATGTACTGGGAAAGTACGCATCATTGGAGAAGTCCGATACACAGCCAATAGGGAAACTAGTACACGAATCAGTAACATCAAAGCGGAGAGAAAGCCTGTGACTGCTTTTGCACGGGTAGCAGGTAGACAACCTGTGTGCATTCCAGGAGAGTCAATACTGTGCGTTCCCATCACCAGCCCTCCGTCTACTAGACCCTTGATTGCAGAGCCTTTACAGGAGCCCTTGCCGGGTGGACTTATTGTCGTCTCCACACTAACTGGGGATAAGCGGGAACTTAGGTACGTACGGGTTGTAAACATCACGCCGACGGCTGTCGTACTGAAACCGAAGACAAGAGTCGCTGTGCTGGTAGAAGGAGAGCCTATAGACAATCAGGAACTGAATTTTGTATCTCCACAAGGTTCAAACCCATTGTTTGTGCAGCAAGTAAAGGCAACGGGAAACGGGACCAGACCATACGGATGTGCGTGGATTATCGCCGCCTGAATGCCAAGACGGCGCGCAATGCCTATCTTCTTCCCCGCCTTTTAGAATCCTTTGCCTCTCTCTCATGTGCTCAGTATTTCTCAACGTTAGATCTCGCTAGCGGTTACCACCAGATCGCGATGGATCCGGCAGACCAACACAAAACAGCTTTCACAACACCTTTTGGGCTCTACGAAAATACGAGGATGCCTTTTGGACTGGCTACGGCCCCGGCTACTTTCCAACGTCTCATGCAAAATGTGATGTCCGACTTTATCTTCGACTTCCTCCTCGTTTACCTCGATGACCTCCTTGTGTTGTCGTACCTTTGAGGAGCATCTAGAGCACCTGGATCGTCTATTTACCCGTATTAGGGAGTCTGGGTTGAAACTCAAACTGCGGAAATGTCATCTTCTGAGGAAAGAAGTGACTTACCTCGGCCATACCATATCGGCGGAAGAGATTGGCTGTCAGCAGGAGAAGACGGAGGCTGTGCAAACCTGGCCCACGCCACAAACAACCACTGAACTCAGGTCCTTCATTGGCTTCGCGAGCTACTACAGACGGTTTGTAAAGGGGTTTGCCCAAATAGCTGGACCACTGCATGAGCTGATTAGGCAACGGGGAGGCGGGAAGAAAGTTAAGGTGAAGCAGGTTCCCATATCCGACTACTGGACTGACAAACACTCTGCAGCTTTCCAAGGATTAAAGGACGCTCTCACCGGAGCTGAAGTCTTGGGTTTCGCTGACTTCAGTCGCCCGTTCCTGCTGGAAATAGATGCCAGAAACGACGGGCTGGGAGCTATCTTGTCACAAGAACAACCTGATGGGGAAACCCGAGTGGTGGCATACGCCAGCCGAAAAACGAAGAACGCCGAGAAAAACCCTGCCAGTTCCAGCAGTTTTAAAATCGAGTAGCTGGCTTTGAAGTGGGCGGTGACTGAGACATTCCTTCATTACCTCATTGGAAACAAGTGCGCTGTGCTCACTGACAACAACGCGCTAGTTCATCTGGGACGGGCAAAACTAGGGGCAATTGAGCAGCGTTGGAGTGCCGCTCTGGACCAGTTCGACTGTGAAATCAGATATCGGCCTGGGAAAACCAACCCAGCTGATGCTATCTCTAGGCTTCCTAGAAGACCGAGCACTGAACAGAAGAGGTCTTGCATGCCCGCACACATTGCTTGCACCCAGGAAGTGCGGTGTGCGGAAATAAATGCGATTTGTTTTACCACTGCCACATGTGATTTACTAGGCGAAGCTCGTGAACTGGTTCCAAACTATCACACCGGAAATCTCCAGAAATTGCAACAACAAGATACAGTCTTTGGAAATATCATTAAGAATTGGCCAAACCCCGATTGAAAATCCCTCTCCCGAACACAGAAGCATGTGCTGTCAGCGAGACAGGTTAACATTGCGAGAAGGTGTGCTCTACCGTCGGGTGAAGAGTCCTCGGCTTGGTGCGCTTGAGCAGATCGTTATACTCGCAACGCTGAGGTATAGTGTACTGTTCGCAGCACACGATGATATGGGATATCAGGGAATCCAAAGAACCACAGACATCGTGATGCAGCGTGGATACTGGCCGAGAATGCATGATGATATCAAACACTACATTGAAACATGCGAAAGGTGCGCGAAGAACCGCCAACCCAAGGGCAAAACGGTGATGGGACACCTGACTGCCTCCAAACCATTTGATGTCATAGCCATCGACTTCCCTGTTCTCGAACCAGCCTCAGATGGTCGGGAGAATGTCATAGTAATGACTGGTGTCTTCACGAAGGTCTCATAAGCCATTCCTACAAAGGATCAGAGAGCCAAAACGACGGCTTAAATATTTCACCAGGAGTGGTTTGTCAAGTTCGGAGTGCCCCAGCGCATTCATTCTGATCAGGGTAGGAACTTTGAATCAGCGCTGATTGCACAGTTTTGTGATCTATACGGAGTCAAGAAAAATCATACCACCCCTTCCCGAAGGAAACGGCCAGTGCGAACGGTTTAACAGGACTATGCATGCCTTACTGCGCAGCCTTCCACCGGAGATAAAGCGTCACTGGCCGGACTATCTGCCGTCTTTGGTGCACATTCCACCACTGGTATATCGCCGTACTTCTTGCTTTTCGGTCAAGACCCACGGCTCCCGATTGACGTACTGCTGGGTGTTCAAAAGCCGAGAGCTGACGGAGCGGGACCCGTAGAGTGGACAAATAATCATCGGGCACGGCTTTTAGAAGCACATAGCCGCGCCGCCGCCATCCAAACCGAAGCAGCAGCCAGCAGGGAACAGAGGCATAACGCCACATTGTGCCTCTACCTGCCCTGAGCCCTGGAGATTATGTGTTTGTGAGAAACCGGTGGGTGCAGGGCCGGAACAAATTCCAGGATATCTGGGGATCTGTCCTGCACATGGTGGTTAGGCAGCCCCATGGGAATCCATCTGTGTACGAGGTACAACCAATCACGGGTGGAGCCGTGAAATCACTTAATCGAGTGGATCTACAACTAGCTCAACCAAGACCAGATCTGCACTTGGACATACCCGCTCCTGTTGGCCCTCACGGGATGGCAAACAATATGTCCACCAGACGTACTGACCGCCGGACAGCGGGGCAACCACCGGAATGGTATGGAGAGCTCATGAGCCATTAGTCAACATGATTCTTACCTGTAGGTTTACCAGACTGGACTGGATCGATTGAACTCTTATTGGCTTATGGCATTTTCCCTTACAAGTAAGGTGTCACTAAAATAGCCCGTGCAGCTCAGTCTATGTGACCCTTAATGTGATTGGAACTTGTAAGCGAAAGCAGTTAGAACGTGTTGGTTGCAGCAGTGGGGTTGACACATGAACATTACTTTTGTTTGGTGTGATTTTGTGATTTTTTACCTGGCTTGGACTAATAAAACGACTTGCTGCAAATGGACTTGCGGACTTGAAATGGGTGTGCTTTGTAATCTGATGGAACCATATTTTGTGGTCGTGTGCATTTGTTTTGTCGTGCATGTTCGGTAAGCAGACAAATACACTTATTTTAGATCTAGGTCCCAGAGTAGTTGTAGTTAGCAATAAAGGCTGTTGTTATTTGTTGACTCCAGCCAAAAACCAAGGCTACAGCAAAATGTTGTTATGTTGTACTGTTATGTGGGGATTATCTTCAGCCGTGGTAAGCTCCTAACATAACAACTGGCATTCTTTGGAGACAGAGATCAAATCCCCTGAAGACAGAGTGTGGCTGCCTATATGGCGGGATGTTCAAAAACAGTCACACACGCAATCATCTCACCCACTTGGGTGATCCTGGGAGTGTTTAGCCCAGGTATGCAACAACAACAACAACAACATTAAATGTTACCTGCATGTTATGTCGTTTTGATCTAATTCAATATACGCAACTACATGCAATATGGAAATTGTATTCCATTTAAATTGTATTCATTTCTAATGCTTGAAGTTGCAGAACGAGTCTGAGAACAATTCTCTTGTGTTGGTGTAACGGCTGATTGCGGTAACGGTAATATTTCGCAAGCCTGCAAATTACACTGCGGCCGCTTAATGCAAATTGTTTCTCAACTCTCTGCCTCAATGACCTTGCGAATGTCTTCTAGTCTCATTTTCCTATGTGCTAAATCTTGAGGCACGATGATAGGGTGATACTGAACCCGGTCTCGTTTGAAGGTGAATCAGACTTAATATCTCCATAATGACCTTTAGCCTCACTACAGATAGATAGATAGATAGACAGACAGACAGACAGACAGACAGACAGACAGACAGACAGACAGACAGACAGACAGACAGACAGACAGACAGACAGAGAGATAGATAGATAGTTAGATAGATAGATAGATAGATAGATAGATAGATAGATAGATAGATAGATAGATAGATAGATAGATAGATAGATAGATAGATAGATAGACAGATAGATAGATAGATAGATAGATAGAGAGAGAGAGAGAGAGAGAGAGAGAGGCAGGCAGAAAAAGAGAGAGGCAGACAGAGACATATAAAGAGAGAGAGAGAGACACATAGAGAGAAAGAGAAAAAGAAATAGAGAGAGACAGAGAGACAGAGACAAACATACACACACACACGCACACACAGAGAGAGAGAGAGAGAGAGGGAGAGAGAGAGAGAGAGAGAGGCAAGCAGAAAAAGAGAGGCAGACAGAGACATATAAAGAGAGAGAGACACATAGAGAGAAAGAGAAAAAGAAATAGAGAGAGACAGAGAGACAGAGACAAACATACACACACACACGCACACAGAGAGAGAGAGAGAGAGAGACAGAGAAAGAGAAAGAGAGAGCGAGAGAGAGAAAGAGAGAGTCAGAGAGTGAGACACACACATGGAGACACAGAGAGAGACAGGACCTGATCTTGATCTTGAACTTTCTGTAATCATAGGCCCACACCCCGTTGAATGATCATCATCATTGCATAACATCGCATACAAGCAGTCCTTGAGAGAGAGAGAGAGAGAGAGAGAGAGAGAGAGAGAGACAGAGTCAGAGAGACAGAGAGACAGAGAGACAGAGAGACAGAGAGAGAGACAGAGACAGAGAGAGACAGAGACAGAGAGAGAGACAGAGAGACAGACAGAGAGACAGAGACACACAGGGATAGAAACAGAGAGATACATAGAGAGAGATATAAAGAGAGAGAGAGAGAAAGACAGAGAGAGAGACAGAGACATATACAGAGAGAGAGAGACAGAGAGAGAGACAGAAAGAGAGAAACAGAGACTGGGAAAGAGAGACTGAGAAAGAGAGAAAGAGTGAGACAGAGAGAGAGAGACAGACAGACTGAGAAAGAGAGATAGAGACAGACAGACAGACAGACAGACAGACAGACAGACAGACAGACAGACAGACACACAGACAGAGAGGGATTGAAAAGCTATGTGGTTCACTTTAATCTCAGTACAGACCCACCGCGTCTTCGTACACGATTCGTAAAATGCGAATCAGGGAAATCGTGCCTTTAAGATCCACTAGGGCACTCGCTCAAAATGCGGGGAAAAGTCGACATAGTAGTAAATGAATATATCATTGTCTTCATTTAAGGCAAATATTCGAATTCCACTTTTATCTAATTAATGTATGAAAACCTCACCTGGAAATTTAGGAATTCCCGCCCAAACAGAAGTGATGTGATGTAAGTACGCGCAACGCAAATGCGTTGAGACAGTGTGACGACATCCAAGGCAAACCTTTCGAGGAAGCGTTGTTGGAAACAGTGTGCCGTAGCAGAATGCACGTTGAAAAGTGATAATGGAGTGGGCATCCATAGATTTCCTCGAGACTCATCACTCAATCGACAGTTGATTCAATCTGTGAACGTATGTCGTGCAAACTTTGTGCAGACAAAAAATTCGGTGATCTGCAGCAAGTACTTCTGACCCTACTGCTACCCAGTTTCGCAGCGCCTGTCAGAGGAGATGGGACTGCCCAAGACGCCTGGAACATTATTGCCAACAGAAGTCCCATCAATACAGAGGCAATCGACAATATTCTACAAAGTGTCCAAAAGTCAATGTGCAGTAAAGTTCCTGTTTGCACTAAGTTGTCAATACATTCAGTCAGCAGCAACTGAACAAACAAAAGCAATCGGAAATAATTTACAGTGTCCCAATCGTTATCGTACAGTAAAGTACATAGAGAACAGATTGAATGGCCTTACATAGCCTACACAGGCTGCTAAAACGTATGACTCCATTCATTCATTCATTCGTTCATTATTCATTAATTTATCAATTCATTATTCTTTCATTCATTCACACACTCATCCATTCCTTCTTACCATATCTTGTCCGTCTCCGTTTGTCACAGGTTCTAAGATGTTTAGCAGTATAGTTTTCACTATCAGCACTCATTCAAGAGCCTACACCCCACGTCTAAACTATTAATTCATTATTCGGTTGTTGACAAGAACGTGTGGCCCAAAGTAATGCAAGCGTAGCATACGGCTCAAGCCGCTCGGTAACCCGTCATCATCTGGGGCGCGTTACTTACGCTATGATCCTGCAAGGTCCTTGCAGAAAACGCGAGGCGAGTGGGTTTCCCACAACGCTTCGCACACAAGGAAGCACTCGCTCACAAGGAGGTTTGCCAAGGATGCTTCGCAGGTACTTAGCCGCGTCTAGCCGCGGAGGCCCGGATGACCCAAAATGGCGGAGACCGTCCCAGTTGGGTTGCTGTTCACAGACGGCAGTGCCTGTAATGTGCTTCTCATTGTCCAAGAATGGAAAAGTGTACATACATGGAAGTATTTGCTGTTCGAGTGTTCATTTGTACATTTCGAGGAGAATATATACATGTATATGGAGGTTGTTTCTGGACAAATACTCTCAAGTACATTTTATTGTTTTAGACATGAAGCGCCGTGCATGTCCACTCTCTGAATTATGTCCCTTGAGTTGATCCGGAGTGTATCGAGGCACAATATTTTTGACAAAGTTGTCTTCAATTGAACCCGGGTCGCTTTCTTTTCTTTGAAAACGTCCCCGTGCCATTCGAGATGTCACCATGGTGTGTTCTATCAAGTAAAAGACTGCGGTGATGTCTGTATTGTCAGTTTTTTCGTTAATCGGCAACTTCTTCACCAACTCTCGCGCCAGCACGCAGTCATGTTCTCTCGGACTTTCACCTTGCCAATTGATGATGCCGTTGCTTAGTGACGCGCCTCGCCTAGACCTGGTTCGCGAGGAGTTACTCGCCAACTAGATAGGCTAAGCAACGCGTCCCTGGATCGCCTGGCTGCTGGGCTCTCGAGCTTGCTCCAGTAGCTCAGCTAGGGACAGCACCAAGCAGCCAGAAAGACTGCCGGGGGCATATGGACAGGGTCTGCTTATTCAAATCCGACCGTGCGTTGAAACCACTCTGGATGATCGCGTCCAACACGAGCAACAACGTGGTCGCCAAACACCACCGTATTCACCCATAAGAACATTACCAGACCTGCGTACCACTCAAAACAAAAAAATCAACACCTATCACTCATTTACCATTTTATCGTGAAGTTCCCTGATTGGGGTTCCGTCCTATGGTTAGACTTTTCAACTCCAGTACTTTTCGACTTGTTGGTGCAGTTTTAAATGGTGCACGTATTTTTAGACGTGATTTCTCGGGAAAGTAACTTTATTTTGAATTGCTGATTACCTCAAGGAGGAAGACCTTATACATGTAATGCATGTGTGAAGCGATCCTAAGAAATGTACTATTGCCTGATCACATCGAAAAGATATGGACAGAAACACATTCTTGTTTTACTGATGTAGTTTCAACCATGTTCACCGACGGGGAAACTTGTCCAGACGAAGCAGTTCATTTGACTCCGCCCTGCCCTACACATGTGCTCATGTCGTTTGGCAACAACCGCCAAATCCACACCGCTGCCCTCGATGTTTCCATCAGTTGGTAAAGGCGGAGTATAGGGCTCTGCCAATGGCTGAATCGCAAAACCGTACCAGTGTAACATAACAAATTCAGAACGTGTTCTAATTATTAAACACTTGAGGTATTAGTATATAGGACACACGTTTCCACTAGTACTACTGCTCACACGCGGGGAAACATGCATCTGAGATGAGAATGCTGCCGAAAAACATGTTTCTGACTCACCAAGTGGGATAGGCGTACTGGACACAATTCAGGTTTGTCAAATACGTGTCCGCTCATGTGGGGCTCTGCAGCCGATCTGACTGACACGCAGTCGCTTGCAGCTAATGGGTGCGGTGTTCGAAGCTGCCCGGATCCCAGAGTTGCATCCTTGGGCAAGGCGCTTTAGCCACACTGCCTTTTCCACCGAGGAGTAAAATCGGTCTTTGGGCGCTGTAAAGCGGCAAGCGGGGGTGAAATTCCCCCAAGAGAATTTCATCAAAAAGAACAAAAATAAATATTATCATTATGTTTGTAGCAGGTTTGACAGTAAGTCACATCTGTCGAGCACGCTGGGACGTGCGATGTATCAACTGCTAATTGGTTTAGCGAGGGTGGACATTCTGCTCGACATACAAAGCATAATAATTTGACAAAATAGATGCATCAAAATTATCTCAGCACTAATGTAAACAAATTACAAGTATATTAGCTGTACAGTTTGACAAATGGTTGTTTAAAGGGGCAGAAACTACAGTAGAAATTGATTTAAACTAAAACAAGTGCGGGCAAATAAGAGTGCGGGAATAGCGTGAATGCTATGAGATCGACAGCGGAGACTTGAAACGTGCACCTCGTGCTTGTCGATATCTGTGCTAGGGAACCATAAAACCCGTGAAGTACCCACACCATCACGATACCTTTTTTACCAAAATAACATGATTCCTGCGGTTAACAATCATTTTAACAGTTTGTACTTCATTCTTGTATCAATATCAGCTGCAGATTGAAGTGAATCTCGTACGGGACATACGTAGGTAACTCACCGATCCAGTCGTTGCCCTAAGTAAAACTTGCGCTGAAGTGCCAGTGCCCTAGCATGCTTGCTTGAAATATTCGGATTGCGTGTATTCCACAGAAGACCCTCTTTTCTCTATAAATAGACGCGCTGTTCGCAAAGCTCTCCTTCACTGCAGGATAAGAGAAGGACGTCGCTCATCGCAATAATGTTCTCCAGGTTGTCAACCACGCTCGCCAATTCCACGTCTATGATTGGCTGTCCCACCAAACGTCGCTTGAACTTCAAGTTGAAGTACTCGTCATGGATAGAGTCAGGCATACTACCGTCAAACAGCATCAAGCACCATCAAACACGGTGTTTGATTGCATGATGGACTGTGCAACGATATGAGCCAACGCATTTTTGACAAATTGGGTCTTACTGTGGCGGCTAGTAGCATTGAGTTGGAATACTCTCTGTGGTTCGGCTGCTGACTGTCTATGATTCCTGGTCTCTGTTTGTGTTGGAGTATAAGTGGAGAATCATTAAGTCGGTCCTATGACTACGGTGTAAAGGGTGAAGTGGTGTGAAGCGCAGTTGTGGATGAAAACACTTCATGTCGAGAAACTACTATATATTTATAGCAGCATTGAAATGTTGAGGAGCCGATGTTAGTGATGGTAAATATACCCACATAAATAGGTAATAAGCAAGCAAATAAATGGGCACACACACACACACACATACACACGAACGCACGCACACACGCACACACGCACACGCACACACACACACACACACGCATGCACGCACACACACACATGCACACACACGCACACGCGCACGCGCGCACACACACGCACACACACGCACACACACACACACACACACACACACACACACACGAGAAATACAACCGACTTTTGTCTACATATATACTACAAATGTTCCCTGTAACATTTTGATTGCCACACTCAGGGAGGGAAAGTAGTTTACCCTGAGATTGTCCGTCTACCGAAAACAAGTAACCGTCCA
Organism: Theodoxus fluviatilis; assembly: GCA_034096865.1. NCBI lineage: Eukaryota > Metazoa > Mollusca > Gastropoda > Cycloneritida > Neritidae > Theodoxus > Theodoxus fluviatilis. The sequence goes on along the minus strand of JAWQFJ010020118.1, from coordinate 69,904 downwards.
GAGGATAACCATTCAATGACCGGGTTTTCTTTGTGCTCTATTAGCATAAATGATTTACAAGTTCATTTAGCCCGAGAAAGTGTGCAAAGTTGTTGGATTTTATTGTTGTTGTTGAATTGTTGTGAGACATTTTATTCTAAATGTTGTTGGCCGACATTGTGTTCGAGAAGACTATGTAAATGTTTGGTTAACCCCCAAAATTATATATTCTGTTGTCGGTCCATTGTCAGACGCACTAACGAGATTGTCCATTATACTTTCGAAATTAAACAAGTCCCGTAAAGAAAATTGGCTGGACCCTACTACTACTGTTGCATGCCCGATGTGCGGTCGGTTATGTGCATCGCAGTTCGGGCTGCAATCCCATTTTCGGAGTCACTGAGGTCATCGTCGCCCGCGACGGACATCCAAGAAGAAGTGTATGCGTTTGTAGTTGTATAAGTGTGTGTTTGTGTCTATGTGTGTATGTAAGTGTTTGTGTGTGTGTGTGTTGTGTGCGCGCGCGCGTGTGTGCATGTGTAAGTGTGTGTAGGAGGATGTGTGTGCTTTTGTATATGTGCGCGCGCATGTGTACGTACGTACGTGCGTGTGCACGTGTGTGTGGGCGCGCGCGTGCGTGTGTGCGTGCGTATGTGTGTGTGTGTGTGTTCGGGTTTGAGCTGGTCGACTGTCTGTGCTGCTGTTCTGAAAGTCAACATCGGTATATCATGAAAACAGACGCTTTTTGCGTGTGCTTACGTGTGCGAGATTGCGTGTCTTGTTTTATATCTATCTATCTATATATATATATATATATATATATATATATATATATATATATATATATATATATATATATAATGCAGATATTGTCATAGAAAGAGATTTATCGGAGAATAAGAAAAAGACTCATAGAGAACATTTGCTATTGTATGTCACTTGCATACAACTGAAGCTTGTATACAGGAATTAGTATAAGAATAACATAGTGGTCAGATATCCTTTCACTCTGGTAGAATCGTTTCTAATATGGCAATGTTGATATGAGCCACACCGTGTCATTCACTGAGGCTTGTAGCACGAGTACTTTGAAAGAAAACTGATTTTAAAGGAAACTGATTGTTACAGTATCAGGGGAAACTCCGCTTCCCTCTTATCGGTTCAGATCATCTGGTAACGCCGCAGAAGGAGAATTTCTTCAGCAACCTCCTGTCACTAAGGCTGATCAGCCTGACACAACTGCAAAGACTCCTGTGGACTCTAGGGTGGCCCATCTGGGGTAAGGGTCCAGTCCTCGCTCGAGGGTAGGGTGGTAATGAAGAAGGGATGCAAGATGGTAAGAGGGAGAGGAAGGAAACCTCCTCGCCTCCCCCTTTCGACCCCCCCCCCCCCCTGCCTCCCCACTTCTGCCTCCAATTCCAAGCTACCTCCCACCTTCACTTGACGTCTCATACTCGCCCTCCTCCTACCCAGATCTCCAGGAATGTAATATTTCCGCTGCTGATCTGAACATTTTTTGGTCTGAGTATAGTCAGTTTGAAATCGAACACATGCTCTGTACAAGAGTTTATGTTTTCTGTTTTTACTTAACTAAAGTTTGGAAGGAATGCAGATGTATCTCTTGAAGAAATGTGAACCACTACAGTATTAGAATTACGAAGTTTATGTATTCCTCATATGTATCTTGGATGCGTGGCGTGAGTTGTGAATGCATGGTGGTACGACGACGGAGGAACTGAGGGATAAGCTCGATCATTATCTCACACTTTTTTCATTAATTTTCACGCTTCTCTCGAAAGCATATTGAAACTACATTTATCATAACTGTACACAAGTAGCCGTTCTCGCAGATAAGTCGTAAATGTTATTATTGAGCGAGCATCATGGAAAATCTCGTAAAAACAACATCAATTTTCTTATTAGTACACTGAATATCCCCAATTTCAGTTACATATGTCGATAGTATGACGTGTGTTTGTCAAAGCACAGGTGGAAGCGACTGCGTTTTAAAAAATCACCTCCACCTCCCATCCACCAAAACATCAAAGAACAACTGGGAAAACTCCTTGACACAGAGTGCGTTATTTTCATGACATATTGAAATGAAGCACAGCGTTTCGGGTTGAAGTGCAAGCAGGATCTGAAGGTAGTGGCCCTGAACAGGCACTCACGAGAGACTGTCACACAGGACGGGGTCGGCTCTCTATTGCGGAGGGCCGCTATTGCGGAGGGCCGCTATTGCGGGATTTTTTCAACAAACGTTCCTCAGACAATTTTGATTCTTTTGTCCTAAAACGCATAAAAAAACCATAAAATATATGTTACTTTTTTCAACTTACAAAAATTTTCGGGTTTTTTTCTAAATAAAATCCCGCAATAGCGGCCCCCCGCAATAGAAAAAAAACGGAAATTTTTCTCAGTTGAAAAAAAGTAACATACATTTTATATTTTTTTTTATGCGTTTTAGGACAAAAGAATCAAAATGGTCTAAGAACGTTTGTTTAAAAAATCCAGCAATAGCGGCCCCCTGCAGTAGAAAAAAAAACGAAAAAATTTGACACAAAAAAGTAACAAAAATGTTATTTTGTTTGGCGTTTTAGGACAAAAGAATCAAAATTGCCTGAGGAACTTTTGTTGAAAAAATCCCGCAATAGCAGCCCTCCGCAATAGCGGCCCTCCGCAATAGCGGCCCCTCCCTCACAGGACAAAGGCACCTGGAGGCAAATGCACTGATCAACATGAAGTCAGGCAGCTGACGCTTGTATCGAAGAGACAGGCACACATAAGTTAAGGCCCTGCTCCAAGCAGACAGAGTCACCTAAGCAGTCATCTGTGAGGGCTGCAGAGGAAATTGCTGTTTCTGTGTGGGACTAGAAAACCTCATAAAACACTGTTTTGCGACGCGACGCGACGAGGCCCTCAAGTTGACTGATCCCATCAATCTCAGAACTGCGGGAGACTGCTGCTGCTGCTACTGCTGCTGCTGCTGCTGCTGCTGCTGTTGCTGCTGCTGTGATCTAAACGATTAAAATAAGATCCCCACCTTTCCACGACTCTTCTCTGCTGCTGGTTGAAAGGCGGCGGCGACTGACACGATGTATCAAGTTAGAAAAAGCTAATATGGCGGTTCTGCAAGGCTTGATGGAAAGGTAAGAGCGTTACAAGGCACGGTACACGTCTTGAGGGTCTGTCAGAGGCAACACAGTTTCCAGGTCTCCAGAACGACATCCTGTGGCATGGGAAGATGGAGTTGGTCCAGTGCAATACAACAGCATATCTTGTTTAAATAAATTATGCATAGGTATTTGTGCATCACTTTGCTACAATAATATGACTCTATGCTTCAACGCCTGTCGTCGTAGAACAGGCGGGTTTCCCGTGACTTTGGATATGCAATCCGAGGCCAACAAAGCAATCCAAAAGGCATTTCCGATCTTTCAGAAAGTGATCTCTGTAACCATATGCAACGTTCAATCAGTTAGTTCTTGAATTAAATCAGTTTCCAAAACCAGGCATTGTTTTTCCTCCCATTTGATACCGACTCCTGTATGAACACAGCGATGGCTTTAAAATAACACCGGAAACGCCCTTTGGATTGCATATCCCACATCTAGTTGAGGCGGTTTCCCAATGGAGCTCACGACATAAAATGATTAAAAGTACGTTTTTACACTGCGACAATTCATCCATTGATTGATGCTCAAATAGCACACTAAAACGTGCAACCTTCTCTCAGTTGCATCACACTCGTCTTATCGTGAACTTTCCAGAGATATGTGGCTTGATTTTACGATTACCAAGCGATATCTCGGCGTTGTTCCGAACGCGAGCGTCATGTCTGTTTTTCAGCGTATGCTGACTTCGATTTGACTTTGACTTTCGATTGAAACTTTCTTTAATACTTTGAAACTTTAACCTTTTAAAAGTTGAACCTCAGCTCTATGGACAAAGCGTTTGTACTGTAGAATAAAAACAGACAACAACGACAGGACAATGTGCGAAACACTTCTTTCAACAAACAATTTACTGGTCGTTTTGCATAATCATGCGTGTCTATTGGACGTTCAATGACTGACCTGAACTGGCTTGACCAATGGTATATACTTTGATTTTGCCTGCCTGCCTGCCTGCCTGCCTGTCTGCCTGCCTGCCTGCCTGCGTGCCTGCCTGCCTGCCTATCTGTCTGCTCGCCTGCCTGCCTGCGTGCCTGCCTGCCTGCCTGCCTGCCTGCCTGCCTGTCTGCCTGCCTGCCTGCGTGCCTCCCTTCCTGCCTGCCTGATTGACCGTTAGTAGAGGGATAGGTGGTGGCCAGCTAGCCCAACGTATACTTTCGTGATCGTGTGTCTGATCCAGAAAAGGGCTGCTTGGAGTATTGCGAGCTTTATAAAGAGTCTCATTTGTCAGGCCAAAGATGAGAGAGACTGGCAGTAGTATGTTTATATAGGAGGGTTGGAAATCCGAATCCTCTGATATCCAGCGCAATAAAAGTCCTGTGCTCTACCTGCACCCCTGATTTAGGGAGCCATCCAACTTGAGAAGACTCACTGATCCGCAGCAAATTTCCCTCAAAGGACATTCTTAGAGCCAACTGATTAGATTTTCCGGCGTTTTTCAACTGAAGAGTTACACACAGCGCATGCGCCACCATCCTTAACCAATCATCTTTATGATTGCATAGTCGGTAATTTTGTGAAGACCGGTTCAAACTGGTCTCAAAGTGCAAAGCTTGGCTTGTTCCCGCCAAAACATCGTTATGGCGAATGTCTCAAACAATATAGAAAAATGGAATAAAGGCTGAACCGTAACAATCTGTGTGTCCGTGTGTGTGTCTGTATGTGTGTGTCTGTATGTGTGTGTCTGTATGTGTGTGTCTGTATGTGTGTGTCTGTGTGTCTGTCTGTGTGTCTGTGTGTCTGTCTGTGTGTCTGTCTGTGTGTCTGTCTGTGTGTCTGTCTGTGTGTCTGTCTGTGTGTCTGTCTGTCTGTTTGTCTGTCTGTCTGTCTGTCTGTCTGTCTGTCTGTCTGTCTGTCTGTCTGTCTGTGTCTGTCTCTGTCTCAGTCTCTGTCTCTGTCTGTATGTCTCTCTCTCTCTGTCTCTCTGTCTCTGTCTCTGTCTCTGTCTCTGTCTCTGTCTCTCTCTCTCTCTCTCAGTTTGCTCGTCGCTTGTGGACAAGTGGTTTTCCTTTTTCTCATATTTTTTAATGATGTTCAGCTGTGAGCTTGTGCAAAAAAGATGGAACGTTACCCTTTGGACGATGTTTCTGAAGGTAAGGATGAATATTAGCGTTTCTTTCTCTTTTGAATGACGATATGTGTCCTCCAAGGCTGCTCGAAACTGCGTCGGTTTCGCCAAAGGAGGACGACCTTTTAATAGTTTTATTGAGACACTCTTTTGAACTGGTTCGTTCTTTTCAAACTTCCTTCCCATTTGTTTGGGTCACGGTGCCCTCACCTGCATTGAGTTGTGTTTAGTCTTTTTTTAAACTGGACCTTTATTTCTCTTTCTCTCACGAGCTGAATTAAGACTTTCTTGTGCAACAGGAAATGCTTTTAAAAAGTGAAATCGTGCCATGCAATTTTACAATTTAACCTCGCTCTCGACAACTTTAATCACTCTGAGATGACGTAGAAACGTCATCATTGCACTCGACAAGCACAAAATAACCGCCACTAACGCGTAGCTTTCGCAGGACTTCACCCGTCATCTCCAGCGCTTTGTAGCTGACGGAAGTGCATGTTGAAGATGTTTTGAATTCATTTCATACTTCAGAATTCCGCGCTCCATCGACCATCGGCGACGATTCACTCGCCTGGGACTTCCTGCACCCAAAGAGTGCTATGATGGACTTTGCTCGCCCTGGATCGTGGCATTCACTTAATGGCTGTAAGCAAATCTGAAGCCCGACTGCCTTTCGTGCAGTTTTTTCATTATCCTTCAATCAGCTGAAATTCAAAAGTAAAGGACGGCATTTGTATTTTCATCGAAAGAGATCCTCTAATCTTAAGTTTCTTTGGGATTCGGAAATGGAGCATAGAATAACGTTTTATTCACCATTGCATTGAAATCGAGGTTCTTGTATAAGTTGACATTTTGAGGAGGAAATGAAGAATTGAAGTTCTAACACTAACTGCATTTCGGTCAAAGCAAAATAAAGCAGGCTAAATAATTTAATTTCTTTTCCTCTCTCCAAAACCTCTGAGCATAGAAAAGTTAAGATGTTTCCACGTAAGCATTTTTAAATCGTATCTACGAGAATTTCCCATTCTGAATGGTCCTATGACACCACTGTACGAGCGGTGAGGTACTGGTTGCGGCTGTGTGGTATGTCGGTGGACAAGCTGTCGAAGCATGCCTGCCGAATAGTACTGAAAAATTGTTTAAGCCAGTAAGCTAACTTGGGCAAAAGCATTAGAGCAATGCATATCAAGACATGATATCTGTTATGTGTGGGCCAATCGTGGACGTATGGATAAAGTTCATTCATCCGATCACTCAACCGAAGTCTGTGTGCCTGCTAACAACAGCAATGGCACACGAACATTAATGAAAGTAATCGGTTCGTAATGTATAGTTTGAAAGTTACTCGAATGTCATCAATATAAAAAATATGTGGGGATATATCTATTGGTGCCCGCTTAGAGAACATTACACTTTATGCAAATCTGCGAAATCTTGTGAAGAATGTTGACAGATAATGTCCTTTTTGAAAATAACATGAAGACGAATGCCATTTCCTACGTATGCCATATATATATATATATATATATATATATATATATATATATATATATATATATATATATATATATATATATAATTTAGACAAACGTACAATTTAAAGCATCTGAACGGATGAGTATATTGATGTTGAGCTGTAGAAATCACAACAAAGCTTCCTGTAAGAATTCCACCTTATATCTTCGAACCTTGTCCAGTGTCTCTCATCTTTTGCAGCTTCTACTGCACTCAGTTCTGAACCCACAGCCGCAGGGGGTTGTGTGTGTGTGTGTGTGTGTGTGTGTGTTGGTGTGTGTGTGTGTGTGTGTGTGTGTGTTGGTGTGTGTGTGTGTGTGTGTGTGTGTGTGTGTGAGCAGGTGTCTGTGACTAGGATGGTAGCATCCTTGATATTTCCCTGGGTTGGCCAAATATTCAGAGACTAAGTGCATAGCCCTCACTCGTTATTTCAAGGCTGAACGGTAATCCTTCTCCATGCGGTCTGAGGAAGGTCGGGGGCAAAGGAAGGCGCGCGGGCATGGTGGGTGGATGTGGCTGATGCGCTGAGCTATACAACAAATCAAATAAGAATAGTATCACATAGCTCAATGGGGTGATGCCTTCATGCTGGTTAGTATGAGTCATTAACATTTGTGGATCTCTCCAGGACAATCAGAGTGGCGATGCTGCCTCATTATAGCATTATTAAGCTGAGCCTTTAACCCAGGCTCACAAAAACCCCGCAGATATATAGGTTTCATTTGCCAAGGGAGGCTTCCAGTAGCTCAAGGCGTACGTTGCAATGAAGCCGTTTAGACGCAGCGGTCAGTATTAGTCACGGCCACCTCGGACACAATGGTAGACTGATTGCGTCTCTAGTAGACCATTCGCAGTCATGATTCGAAAGCACAAAGCTGGATCTCTTTATTTGCTTGCCCGGGAGATTATATCCTATCATCAATCTCCCAAGAAAGATGACGAAAGTGTTGCCGTCGTTTATAGTCGCGCAGTGGAATCTTAAGGAAACGTTTCATTCACCCAAAAGGCTTGTGAGGACATTGTGGAACTCCCTGAGAAAAACGTTATTTCAGCCGCAAACTGATGAGGAATTTGGATGTATGGAAGGAAGGATGGAGAAATGGATGGAAGGAAGGATGGAGAAATGGATGGGTGGACGGACGAACGGATGGATGAATGGATGGATGGATGCTGGATGAACGGACGGACGGATGGACGGATGAATGAATGGATGAGTTTATGAGGCTTTACGGCCAACCAGCCTTTGTAGATACTGCACGGCCACTGACTGCTCAAATCATTGGTGTTGCATGGAATTGAGCAAGCTAGAACTCAAATGTTTTAGTCATTTGCCATTTACGAATCGCGCAGGAGGACGCGGGAAGTTTATTTTTACCCTTGAGATCAACACACAGGGTGTTGTCGTGCGCAGAGATTGACGTGGGTTTAAATGTTGTTTAAATGACGATTGTGACAGTACATTAGTCAATAAGGATAAAGAGATATCCAAGTCTTTAATGCAAAAGAAGCAGCCACTTATGGGCAATCTTTCAGTTACCTTCTGACAGCCTCTCTCAGTTTTGATAGAAAAGACAGGATAAACAGAACTGTCGCAGTCAAGCTGCATGTACGATCTTATTATGAGCTGTCGTTCTCACCACGCCATCAAGTGAAACTGCTCCGAGGGAGCAGATACTAGGAGAGGGAGGAGGGTGTGGGTGTGGGTGGGGGCGAGGAGTAGCCGGTGTCGAGGGGGAGGGGAGGGGAGGGGGAGCAAGTGTTTGCCATAGTCTGGGGGGTGGGGTTAGGGGGTTAGGCCCGTCGCACACTAGGCGTCCAAGCAGCCAAGCAGCCAAGCAGCTGGGGTATTTTGAACGCGCAGTACAGTGTGCGAGGGTAGCCGCCAGCTGATTCGGCTGCGCGCGCCCAGCCGCTTGCGTCCAAGCGTCAGGCGCTCGGAAGTAGGGTCGTCTCTATTTCCGAGCGCCTAGACGCTTGGACGTGGCCAATCAGATTGTTTGCAAGGGCAGGCAAGAAAACCTCTACAATCTCGGGATGAAAAGTTATTATGATCGTGACAAGACCCGGGAGAGTCTCCTGTGGATTGGGGTGGAGATGAAGAAAGGCTGGAGTGGTAATGAAATTTCGGCATAGTTTTCGTCAGCGTGGTTTTAGCAAAGAGTAGTATTAGCGCCTACCAGAAATTATTTGACATCAAAATTCAAATAAGTTTCTAAAATTCCTTGATCTTTTCTTTTAAAATTTGACATTTTGAAAAAACAAGTCTTAGGTTCTGCAGGAAAAAATAAGGTCAGTCGGGTTACCAATGCATAGCTTTTTTTTTTCTTTTTTTTTGGCCTAAGCTCAGTGCTGAAGCCTTTTTTGTGCATTTGTTTTCATGCATTCTAAGTTTAAAATGAATGTTAGTTTGGCTCATTGGGTCAAAATCGAGTAAATTCTAGGACACTGTACCCCGGTTAGTGTGAGTACATGTACTGTGTTTAGTACTGCTTGTGGAATAGAGGATAAATTATTGTTCAGACTTCAAGACTTCGTGTAATGTGGCCTGTGCATAGATAACCTAGAACCTTAAAGGGACAGTTCCTCTCTGGGCTCTTATGCACTGTGCATGTTTATTTCAGTTTTACAGTGTTTTGATTCTATTGCATTTTTTATTTTTTTACAACTGGTCATACTGATCTGCATAAAATATTAAAACAATCACAAGAATAATGCATTGTGTTTAGCTTGTATGTTTTTTGTTATGTCCAGTGTCACTCCTACTCTGATTTATATATTATGAATCGCAGGCAGTCAAAAAAATACACTCAGCATTTATTCAATTACTGACCATTTTGTTTGACCAGATTATAAATGCTGCATAATGTACTTTCCAAATATGGCAAGTGCCGCTCGCGTCAAGCTGCGAGTGTGCGAGATGAAGACGCAAGCGGCTCACAGCTAGCGGCCAAGCGCCGTAGGACGCAAGCAGCTTGCGTCACAAATGGACGCCTAGTGTGCGACGGGCCTTAGGTTTCTGACAGGGTCAGGTGGGAGGTCTGCGCCTTCCACTGTTCTGGGCTACAACCAGTAGGATTCGGTAATAGGAAAAATCCACTGCGCGAATGTGAGATTCAGCTTACAATCAGAACCTATATGATGATGACTTAATGCATCTTTACTCGATTCTGCATTTACTTGTCTTTATGTTAAAAAGTAGAAATGAATTATTTCATTACCAGTACATTAATGTATTGAGAAGATGCTCACGTGCTTTAGATTCACGGATGGCACCAGTGCGTACCTATCTAGCTTTATCGATAGGGGTTGCCTGTTGCAAGCGACAAACACGGCTTGTAATTCAATTCTTTCCTCCAATTATGTGCGTTGAGGCGACTTGCCAGACCGATACAAGAGAAGCATTGACGGGTGCCCTGGAGACTCTGGGGGAGCTGTGCTGCAGGTGTCCTGAGCTGCAGTCTCTCTCACCCTGGCAATGCCAAGTCGGCTCTGTCTAGTCTCCTCGAGGGTGGCTGTCGCTTTCCTTGCGGCCGGCCTCATTATCAATGGAGACTGCTTTAGTGCACACGGTAGAAGACCTGCCCGCCCGCCCGCCCGCCCGCCCGCCCGCCAGCCTGCCTGCCTGCTTGCCTGCCTGCTTGCCAACCGGCCTCTGTCTTTTTCTTTCCTTATTCATTTATTTTCTTTGAAGAGGATACACTTGAGTGTATATATCATATAGTGATGCCGTTCTTAAGAGTCTAGCCTTGTTTCGTCGAGCACGTTAGAACTGCTACGGCCATGGAAATACATGGGGATGGGTTGGGCACGATCTTTCAGGTTGTTAGAACGAGTAGTCGGGTCATAAAGATCTGATCTTCTCCCAATGCCCTTGGTAGCTCTGTAGCTGCTTTGGGCTGCCGCTGGCTGAGCTACTGGAGCAGATCTCGAAAGCTCAGCAGCCAGGCGTTTCAGATGATGAGGGGGCACGGAGTCCAGCCAGCTGCTACATCTTTGGAGCAAGTTTACTCCTCATGAGTAGGCATGCGACATGAAAAGTGGACTGGTCTGGACTTGTCGTTAAATTAAGTCTACACCAGTGCTGATGAACGTGATGAACAACGAAAATTGTACAAACGTTGAAAAATTATATTTGACAGCGGATCGATTGTGTCTCTAAGGACCTAGGTACTTGATTTTGTAGTAGTTTATTTCCCATGCCTCGAACAAATTCGTCGCTTAATTGATCCCTAGTCAAGATGTAAGGTTAGTCTCATCTGTATCTCTCTTTACTTTTACTAGCATATTGTTTCAGGCAGAATCTCCCCGCAAACAAGCTCAGATAGAATATCTAAATTAGCCCCCTTTTTTTCAAGAGACTCGTCGTCTCGCAAACTTCTCATTGAAACTACATGCGCTTGTATTTTAATAATAATAATAATATGTTTATTTATAAGGCGCACTTCCTCCACACAGTCAAAAAAGTACATAGTGGAGCTCTAGGCGCACACGCACACAAAAACACACACACATTATCATCACACAGTCTGAGCCTGAACATGAAACGCACACACGCACGCTATAATACAACATGCATCCTACACGTAAAGACACACACACATGCATTATATACAAACATGAGCATGAGCCTGAAACATTCAGCAAGTACGAAATAGTTTCAATACGACTTAGAGAACAAGTGGGTTTTCAGATTTGACCGAAAGCAAGCTGCAGTGTTTGCATGACGCACTGAGAAGGGGAGTGCGTTCCAGGTGGTAGGACCCTGGTATGAAAAAGTACGCTGACCAAATGTTTTTGACCTAACGGATGGAATTTTGAAGATGCGAGTGTCGCAAGAAGAGCGAAGTTGTCTAGATGGTGTGTAGATGTGAAGGAGTTGAGACAGATAGAGAGGAGCGACAGCAGAGACAGAGTTGAAGCAGAGGCAGGAGGTTTTGTATTGGATCCTAGCAGAAACTGGTAGCCAATGAAGAGAGTGGAGGATAGGAGTAATGTGATGAGACTTTCTAACTTTACAGATGAGGCGAGCAGCAGAGTTCTGGACTCTTTGGAGCCGATCCACGAGATGCTTAGGGCAACCGGAAAGAAGGCTATTGCAGTAGTCGAGGCGTGAAAGAATGAAAGCACAGACGAGAGTTTGAGTAGCTTCTTGTGTGAGAAGATGACGAATTGCACTGATCTGTCTGATGTGCATGTAGGCGATCTTGCATGTGTTCCTGACGTGTTCTGACATATTGAGATGACAATCTAAGGTAACACCAAGGTTCCTAACTGATGGAACGAACTCCACATCACAGTCGCCAATCTTAAGAGAAGAAGGGAGGGCATTCGTGGCTGTCCTGCTTGATCTTACTAGCATGCATTCTGTTTTACTGTCATTCAGTTGAAGCTTATTAAAGGTCATCCAGTTCTTAACATCTAGAACACAGTTTTGCATGGATTCAACGGTGGGTTGGATTTGATCGAGGGTAGCTTCTTTGTAAAGCTGGTTGTCGTCGGCAAATGCATGTTGGTTTATGGAATGTGAACCTACAATGTCGAACAGGGGTTGCATGTACATGACAAACAAGACTGGTCCGAGGACGGAGCCTTGGGGGACACCAAAACTGACTGAAGAGGTGGCTGATGTCAAGTTATTTACAGATACTGTTTGCTGTCTATTTGAGATGTAGGAGTGAAACCAGGAAAGGGCCGTGTTAGTGATTCCGTAGGTGTTCTGCAGGCGAGTGAGGAGAATGGAGTGGTCTATCGTGTCAAATGCTGCGGAGAGGTCGAGTAGGGTGAGAAAACATACTTTGCTATTGTCAAGGGAGGTAAGGAGATCATTAGCTATCTTCAGTAGGGCGGTTTCAGTGGAATGGTTTGATCGGTACGCAGATTGAAGTGGGTGTAGCAAGTTGTGAGAGGACAGGTGTTCAAGAAGTTGATTGAGGACGATTCTCTCCACGACCTTCGACAGAAATGACAGGTTTGACACTGGTCTAAAATTCTTGAGATCGTTGGGGTCTAGACTAGGTTTCTTGAGGAGGGGCTTGACTAATGCTGACTTGAAAATATCTGGGAAAGAGCCTGACACTAGTGAGTCGTTGATGACGGACGTGATGGTGGGGAGAAGGGCGTCTAAACACTCTACGAGGAGGGGAGTGGGGATGGGGTCAAGTACACATGAGGTGGGGGTGGCATTAAGAATCACCTTTTTCACAGTTTCTTCAGAAACACTGTGAAATGTTGAGAGCGGATCACCCTGGAAGGAACGCTCAGTGACTGGAGGGGTGGGGGGAGACTGCTTATCAAGACTTTCTCTAATGGACTTAATTTTGCCTTCAAAGAATTCCAAAAAGCGGGACGGGAGCTCAGAAGGAGCATAAATAGTGGGGAGTAAGGAAGATTTGGTCTTACCCAGAAGCTGGTTACAGACACTGAACAGTTCCCTGCAAGATGACCCCTCCACGATCTTGGCACTGTAAAAGGCCGTCTTGGTGGCCTGAACAAGCTTTGTCACACATTTCTTTGCTTTGTTGTACAGCTGTTTGTGCACTGTTAATCCGGACTTCAACCATTGTCTCTCAGCCTGACGCCTCTGCCGCTTTGCGGCCTTAATCTCTTCACTGAACCAGGGGGCGTTCACATTGCGCGAGGAGACCTTGCGCTGCGCCGCAGGCGCGTGAGCGTCCAGTACGTCACGAAGGGTAGAGTCAAGGTCAGCAGCAGAAGGCGCAGGAAAGTCAGCAAGACGCTGCCTAAGATCGTCCTGAAACACATTCCTATCGATTGCACGAATGTTACGAGCGATGACGACGACAGGCTGAGGGCGCGGAACGGCGACGTTGAGACAAGCTCTTTCTTTGAAATGGATCAATGCTGCAATGAAAATCATCTAAACTTCTTGTTTTGTTTGTTTGTTTGTTTGTTTGTTTTTCAGGCTGACACGTCTCTACGAGCTGACGTTTTGACCTGACATTTCGAAATACATGTAGATCCCCTTGTTGAGCAGAGACCATTATGCTTCAGTCAGACCAGTATGAAAGGGATTACATGCAATATAGGTATATCCTTTACATACTAGCAAGTATAACACTATTTTACCTACATTTTAAGAGTATTAAACACGCGTGCGCGCGCACGCACACACAGGCATGCACGCACAACACACACACACCACCCAGGCATCAAAAGTACACAGACACACACACACACACACACACACACACACACACACACACACACACCACCCAGGCATCAAAAGTACACACACACACACACACACACACACACACACACACACACACATTCCCCTGCACCTCCACCCCTCTCTCTCTCTCTCTTTGTGATCCTTTTCTCTTTCCATCACATGACCTGCCTGATTAAAAACATACGTTGCTTTTGGGATAAACGAGTTTTTCATTCGGGCGGTCCTTGTAGTTTTGCAGGCGTCTTCCGGATGGTAAAGGCTGAAAGAGATGCGACAGCGGGTGAGCCTTCTCCGACTGAATTTTCTTTGCCTCTCTCTCGTCGTGCAAGGCGATCAGGTCACCAACAGGCGTGGTGAGTTCTCATTTAATTTCATTTGCTCCCTTCTGCACCCATTGGAGCCGTGTTAGGTCTGCTCTTGTGGCTTCGGGGCCCCATACACAGACCCAATATGTCAGCACGCTCCGGATATGCTGCCTGAGGGAACGTTGACAGGATGCTGCTTGAACCCCGAATTTGCGTGATAGGCGGAGACAGTGCATGCTTTGGTGGCATTTTTAACGGTGGAGATTTATAACTTCTGTCCAGCCAAGATTGTATCCGATGTGAACACCGAGAATTTTAAAGTGCTTCGCTGTCTCGACTGCATTGTTGTTGATGTGGACTGGCAGCAGTGGATCTTTGTTCCTTCTGATGTCAATGATAAGTTTTTTCGTTTTCTTAGCATTCAGCTGGAGGTTGTGTTGTTCGCACTAGATGGAGAGGTGGCTTACTGATTTGCAATGTGCTGATTTGTTGTTGGCTGGGATCCGTCTTCCATATGCTGCGATCCATAGAGGTTACAGTCATGGAAATAGCAGTTGTGCCGATTGCTTTGAAATTTCGTTCCGCTTTGTTGAAAAAGGCGGCAGCTATTATTTGCATACTAGAAGCACACGCGGCAAATTCCCCACGCCCCCCAAAAATCCCCCAAAAATCTCA